>JACXGI010001563.1:7944-35693 GCA_016801175.1 Esox masquinongy
TGTGTGTGTGTGTGTGTGTGTGTGTGTGTGTGTGTGTGTGTGTGTGTGTGTGTGTGTGTGTGTGTGTGTGTGTGTGTGTGTGTGTGTGTGTGTGTGTGTGTGTGTGTGTGTGTGTGTGTGTGTGTTCGTGTTCCCACCATCCTCACCAACATCCCAGATGTTTCCCTGTGCTGAATTTCATTCCAGTCAAAGTGTTGATTTAGTTTTCTAAATTATTGAGAAGAGGACACATCCTCCAGGGAACACATTCCCAGACTCACCCTTCAGAGTCCCGTGTGTGTGTGAGAAGAGAATGTATAAAGGGGGATCACAGAGGGGGGGGTGAGGGGGAGAGAGCAAATGACCACAGATGGACAGCTCCCATTGGTGGACATTCTTAGAAAGTGGAGCTTGTTGTTATTAGACTGACCATTTGTCCTTACTGATAACATGGATGACCCTTTCCCTCCACCTCCCCTGTGATATTGTAACAAAGACGATTGTGTCTCTCTGTCTCTCAATAATTGAATTTCAATTCAGTTTAAAAGGGCTTTTTTGGGATCTGAATTAAATGGTGATTGCACAGTAAACATTATACTCACAAAAATTTCAAGATGTTATACTGTACTCCTGTTAGAGGTTAAATTGCGCTGTTTGATCAGATAGGAGGAAATTCTCTGTCTAGACCAGCTAGCTAATACCGATACTAAACCTAAAACTGTGATTTTGACCATGCTGTGAATTATTTGCAGAATTTGTGCTCTCAGTGAGACACTTAGCCATAGAGCGGGACAAGGTGGCCAGGAAGAGCAGGTACAGAGTCTTTAGATATGTGAAAAGGGAGCAGATGAGGGGCAAATATGTGAAATTTTGGAGACAACTAGACTGCTAATTTCAAATACATGTATAAATAGGCTCTACAGTCAAACTGGCTTGTTACGTTAATTTATAGACCGTGATAAAATCCTCCCACCTCAGATCTCCTGTCTACAGCAATAACCGTATTAGATTCACATGCCGACAAGAACAAGGGATTTATGTTTGTCTCTATTTAAATGGACCATGTAAACATTGCAGAATTCATGCTACATATACAGGACCAGTCAAAAGTTTGAACACACTTACTTATTTTAAGGTATTTTTTTTAGTTTTAGTATTTTCCACATTGTAGAATAATAGTGAAGACATCAACACTTTTAAATAACACAAGTGGATTCATGTAGCAACCAAAAAAGTGTTAAACAGATCAAAATACATATCATATTGTAGATTCTTCATGGAAGCCGACCTTTGTCTTGATGACAACTTAGTACATTCTTTGCAGTCTCTCAACAAGCTTCATAAGCTAGTCCCCTGGAATGCATTTCAATTAAAAGGTGTGCCTTGTTAATTTATGAAATTTTAGGGAATTTATTTCCCTCTTAATGCATTTGTGCCACAACACAACTGAACCATGAGGACCCCCACAAGAAAGGAAGACCCAGAGTTACCTGTGCTGCAGAGATTAAGTTAATTCAAGTTACCAGCCTCAGAAATTAACAATTAACTGCACCTCAGATTGCACCCAAATAAAATGCTTCACAGACACATCTGTTCAGAGGAAGCTGTGTGAATCAGACCTTCATGGTCGAATTGCTACAAAGAAAACACTACTGAAGGACACCAATAAGAAGAGATTGGCTTGGGCCAAGACACAAGTGATTGACATTAGACCGTGGAAAACTTCCTTTGTTCTGATGGGTCCAAACATTTTTGTTTCTAACAGTTGAACAGTGAACAGATCATCTCTGCATGTATGGTTCCTACCATGAAGCATGCAGGAGGATGTGTGATGGTGTGGGAGTGCTTTGCTTGTCAAACTATTGTGATTTATTTAGAATTCAAAGCAGTCTCATCCAGCATGGCTACCACAAGCATTCTGCAGTGATACACAATCCCATTTGATTTGCGATTAGTAGGACTAGATGACCCAAAACACACAAGCTGTGTAAAGGCTATTTGACCAAGAAGGAGAGTGATTGAGTGTGCATTCACCCAATCTCATCCCAATTGAGTTTGGGATGAGGTGGACCGCAGAGTGAAGGAAAAGAAGCCAACAAGTGCTCAACATATGTGGGAACACATTCAAGATTGTTGGAAAAACATTCCAGGTGACTACCTCATGTAGCTGTTTGCGAGAATGCCAGGAGCGAGCTTTGGGCAGCTGAGCGAAAATGGAGGAAAACAAAAACTTCAATCCGTTCCAATCCCTACTTCTCTTCCTAACTTCATCCCTATCTGCTGCTAAAGCCTCCTTCTATAACTCAGTATTCTAGGCTTATTCCTCTAACCCCTGGAGAATCTTGTTCTGTGGTTAGAAAAAGATCTCACTCCTTAACCCTCCACCTTCTCCCCTGCTGTCTTCCCTCTCTGCTTTGTCAGCTTCTTTCAAAAGAAGGTTGATAATATCCATACCTTATTCACTCAGCCTTGTGGGCCTAATGGTCGCTCAAACGCCAAACTGGTCCACGCATTAAACGCTTTCCCCGCCCTTACCAGATGATGTACTGCAGCTAGTAATGGCTGGCTGCCTAACATCATGCCCTCTTGACGCTATTCCCTACTCCCTTTTCAAGACCATCTCAGGTGAACTTCTCCCATTCTTCACCTCCTTCATCAACTCATAGCTGAGCACTGGTTGAGTCCCTGCGAACGTCAAGATGGTCGGAGTTTCTCCCCTCTTAAAGAAACCAGTATTTGACCCCTCCAATGGCAAAAACTACAGGCCTGTACCCCTGCTGTTTTTCCTTTCCAAGACACTCAAGAGCGCTGTCTGCACCCAAGTCTCTTCTTATCTCACTCAGAACAATCTCCTTGACCCTAACCAGTCAGATTTCAAAACGAGCCACTCCCCTGAGACTGCTCTCATCTATGTAACAGAAGCTCTTCGTACTGGCTCCTCTGTTCTCATCCTCCTTGATCTATCTTCTGCCTTCGACACTGCGAACTCTACCATCTTACTTTCATCCTCTCTGACTTGTTCATCTCAGGCTTTGCTTACTCATGTATTGCTTCCTACCTGGCAGACCCTTCCTACCAGAAGATATGGTGAGGATTGGTGTCTGCCATGCAGTGTCTCATTTACTACTGGTGTTCCCTGAGGATCTGTTGTTGGGGCTCCTAGCTTGTGCAACCAAACCCCTGGAACCCATTCAGAATGCAGTGGCCCTCCTGGTGTTCCCAAGTTCTCCTATGTCACCCTGCTTCTTTACACTCTACACTGGCTTCCAATTGATGCTTAAATCCGCTTCAAGGCTGTGGTTCTAGCCTATTGTATACAGCAACAAGAGGAGGTTCTCCTCCCTACTTTCAGGGAATGCTCAAACCCTACATCCCTACCCGGACTCTTCATTCAGCCACCTCTGGTCTCTTGACTGTCCCAACCCTTTTGGAGAAGTCACAGATCCACGTAGTCAAAACTCTTCGCTGTCCTAAAACCTGAATGGTGGAATGAGCTTCCAATTGGAGGCTAGAATAGCAGTCTCTACCTATCTTTAAAAAACATCTGAAAAAAAACCTCACTTTTTCAGAGAGTACTTAAATAGTTCCACTGCCACCACATCTGTCTGTTTTCTTTTGTTAACATTTTGTTTTATGTTTATTATTTGTATGGTCTTCTTTCCAGCACTGACATAGCTCTTTTAAAATGTATTTTGATTTACTCTAAGTCCCTTTAGATAAGAGCATGTGCTAAATGACTAAATTGTAAATGCATAGAGTCTGCAAAGCTGTCATCAAGGCCAGGGGTGACTACTTTGACTAAGCTATAATATAAATGTATGTCGATTGGTGTAACACAGTTTTTGTTACTAAATGGTTCCATATGTGCTATTTCATAGTTGTGATGTCTTCACTGTTATTCGGCTATAAGGAAATACCCTTGAATGAGCAGATATGTCCAAACTTTTGACTGGTACTGTATATATACACAGGGATATATGTAACTAACTGGCTAACCCGAACACATTGTGACCACAGACCAAGGAGCCTTGTATTTGTGTTATCATTATGAAATCAGAAAGTACATAAAGTTTTGGCGGCTATTACTGTATCATGGCCTATTGTTGTCATTTATTTGTGCTTCTACTTATGCAGCTTCTAAAGTCTAGAAGTCTAGTCAGGGATGAGTGTCGGAACTGGTCATTGATGCAATATTACTATGTCTCAATCTGTCCCTTCTTTTGCTTTCTGTTACTCCCATCCTTCTGTTTCACTACCATTTCTTTCTCCTTCATTCCTCTCACTAATTCCTCTCTCTCTCTCCTGTTCTTTTTCACCCTGCTCTCTTTTTCTCCCCATAAGATGTTTTTGCAAGGTCTGGAGTCTTGGCCATTTAAAAATATAACTAAAGCCGTGGTCTGTGGTGGGGTTGCAGGATTTTGGAAATATTCTAATATGGATACGTTCTGTAGGAATGAATGGGAAGTTATGGGAATTAACAGAAATGTAGGGGTTATTTGCATTGGCTGTGTTAACCTATATATGACAGCAGGGTCAGAAATTAACACCCGCCAAGCGCCAAATGCGGGTAGATGACACGTTTGGTGAGTACATCTAAGACTTCCGATTTTCGTAAATTTTTGTACCCAACGTTTCCCTCTTATTGTAATCAGAGCGGCGCTGCTAGGCTGTGATGCGCCTTAACAGAAAACTGAATATTTTTATGATATACGATGTTTTTTTGTTTTGTTTTTTATAAAATCAAGCTTAGCGCATTTTCCATTGCGCGTTGCTTACTATCGCATGGGCATCAGAGCCGAGCAACAACGTCCTGCACTGGACGTTCGGAGTATCAAGCTAGCGACTCAGAGAAATGTAACTGGCTGTGTCTGTGCACGTGCACGTGTTGAACTGTCAGGAAGTGGCTGTCACATTGATATAAAGAAGGTAACCATCGTCTGAGCGACCATCCAAGTTAAGAAGCTAGCTAGCTAGCTACCTGTCACAACTCGATAGCTACAATGGATTAGCTTTCATCCCGGACAACATTAGAGGTTTAGCAGCAACAATATGATCTCCGGTTTTCGTATGTGGCCTTGAAAATAAGTCCGCGATGTGTCGTGTATTGTGTAAAATTTTCTAAGGAAAAACTGCTTCGGGTAAAATATAAATGAAACAAATTATTTGAGTAATACATTATATATAAGATCAACAATATTATAAGGTGGGGGCACATTGAGAAATGGCTGGAGCTTAAGTTAGAGAACATTCCTACTATAAAAAAATCTGTTTTTTTATTATATTGTTGTTAATTTGCTTTTGCTCATTAGCTTTGGAGAGGGATTGTTATAAAACTGGGACCCTTCTTACAGAAAAGAAATCAACAGTTTTAACAATTAACTTTAATTGACTCGACATCGGATTGTTGCTTTGTACAAAAAAACATGTTGAATAGTTTATTCCCTATGATCCCCCTCCATAAACACTTTTAAACGTAAATCTGTAAAATGATGACATGAAGTCTGTCTGGAGACTCAAGTTTAACCTCTATGGCCTGAATGTCTCTTTAGAACTCTTCAGTGTTTTCTGCTTAGACATCTGTGTCAAACTCTTGTTGAGGTATTTCCCCTCATGCCTCTCCATGGACATCCTCAATGTCCATTTCTTGAACGTCAGACTCCGATGCCTCATCTTCAGTGTCACTATACAACCTTGTTGAGGATTGCTCTTCACATACTTAACCCCCTACTTTGCACTTTTGTAGAGTGTGTCTGTGTTTCAGTGCCATGATGTCCTGAAATAGATGCAACAGACATGGTAGTGGCAATATCTTTACCAAAACAAGGTAAAGACCTGTCAAGACCTAGATTTGCCTTTGTGTATTCCCCCCATAAAAAAGTATACGTTCATAAGCTAATATTTTCTGATGAAATTGGGTAAAATGTCTAAAATTCTGATTGGAGCATTGAAAGTCAGTCAGTATGTTTTAAGGAAGTGAGAATATCTGGAAAAACTAAAACTGAAATGCATCAAAGATCAAGTAACAATAGTGTATCATTCTTTCATCACTCTAAATGATTGCATATTTCTGTATGCTCTGTTCTAAGGGATTCAGAAGGTAACTACACACAGGTTCCTCAGAGTCTTATCTGTCTAGAATGTGGTCTTTTTTGTTTTTTACCTCAATTGTTAAGAAGTTGGAGAAGTGTCTAGGAAGAAAACAGATACCACTTTTTTAAAGACAACAATGTTGTGTGTCTGCTGGAGGTTACTCGCTCCCTTTTCAAATCAGGAAATCCCCCAAAAAACATGGGTATGTGAAGTGTTAAAAGCCTTTATTGTTGACCTCATAGACCAAAGAACCACATGGACTCCACTGTCCATCCATTTAGATGTTACGCTCTTTTTTCATTTCAAGTTACAGTCATAGTAAATAAACTGTTAACGCTGGTAAATAGGTTAAAATATTCTTAGCCGCTTTACTGTTAGCCGTTTCATGTGAAAACTCAATGATCAACACATCACTAGTTGGCGATGAATAATTATTTCACATGCTGCTGTAGATGACTATGGTTGCCATAAGAGTACAAGAAGCTGCATTGTAAGTCTATATTATGGAGTTAGATGTGTCTCAATATTCGTAAATATATCTAGAAAATCTGTGCGTATATTGATCACAACTCACAAATAAAAATAGGATTTGTAAATGTGAAACAATATTTTGTAAATAAAAATATCATCTGTAAATATGTAAACATGTTTCACAAATATAAATACAATTTGTGAATATGTAAAAACATATTTCTCAAATAAAACACAAATCTGTAAAACATTTACAACTGTTGCTTAACATTTTTGAGACACATTTTCCTTCGGTCGACAAGTTCTCGTGTGCGTGGTTTCAGTCAGAGGGCTCGCTTGGTGGGACTTATGGAATATCCGGACTGGAGCCTGGTAGATTGGAGTCTATAGGTAGCTAGGACATGTTTTTCCTGAAATGTGAGTATAACGTTTATTTGTATAACATTATTTGACCGCATCACCAACGGTAATTCAACGCCGAGCGTGTTTTCAGCTTCAGGCGACTAACTTAAGCACAGTTATGTCAGCCTACATCTGGTTGGCTAGATAGCCAGCTAGTAGGCTACTGTAGCTTTTAAAGTGATGACCGTATCTAACCCGATGGCGCAACTGACTAGATAACGGTATGTTGTTGACTTGCACAGCTGCATTCGGTTCATTCAGTATGAGTCTTGCACATCTAGGTTGTGTTAGTGGTTATTGTGCTCATAAGTTTGCATTCCCTGGCATCAAATTTAAAGACACCTTTTTTCTCTTGCTTTTAGTTCAGTCTGATGTTGTCCCTTGGTTTTTGTCAAGGCCACTCTACTTATTTTTAACATCCTCTTACTTTGTTTTAATCTGTTGTTGGTTTTATTCGATTTCTCTTAACGTCTTATTGTATTACTTTGATTTGATTTAACATAATTTTAGTTGTCTTAAGTGTTTTCCATTTTAGTCTTGCCCTCTATGTATTATATGTACTATTGTATTATATTATGTATTGTTGCCTTTTATGTATTATTCCTTTAATCATGTATACAGACCCAGGCACAGGGGCATTGCCTCCCAGCAAGAATTAATTTCCCCCAAAAAATAGTTTGGGTAAGATACTTCCCAATACTGTACTTCACTAATTACTGTTGGGAATGTAGGCTAGCTCTCTTGCCTTCATCTGCTGTTGGGAATGTAGACTAGCTCTCTTGCCTTCACCTGCAAATGCGATCGAAGATGTGTTTTAAGTGGTGTGATCACTAAGCTACAAAGAATGTGTAACTACTGCAGTTACTAAAGCTTTCAAATTTGATTGACAGCTGTGTATTTTGCTAGTATATAGCCTCAGCAAGCCATGCATGCAAAGATTATTTGCTTTCCGTCCGTCGTGCTTTAGCTACATTATCAACATTCTATGATGCCCGTCCATGGCAATCAAAAGGCCGTTCAAAACGTTTGTTCTAGCGCCTGCACGTATACATGTTTTGAGGCAGATGTTAATCCATCTGCCTCGACTGTAAAGCACTTTGGCTCAACTCCTGTTGTTTTAAATGTGCTATATAAATACGAGTGACTTTACTTTCCACCAAGTTGGTTAAATTTCTCTCACACAAACACACACAGCTCGTGCGTGCGGAGGGTCGTATCTTCTGCTTACAGAACTGTCAACTTGTGTATCTGGGAGAACCGCACTGCTGATGTTACCGTGCGTCTGAGTCTCCGTAACCAGGATAACGATGACGTTCAGTGACGGACAACTCGCCTGTCATTCTACTTCTCCGCTATGTTTCATGAAACTCTTTTGGTTTTATTATTTTTCGTGTCAAAGCTTAAAGTAGGGTATGCACGAAACAAATCGCGTCCCGTATTGATTCTGTAAAGGACAGTGCATTTTATTTTTCGATACGGGTCGGGTGGCAACCCTAGGTTAGATACCTTCATTATTTTAGTTAAGCTAGTAGCCTACTAGCTGGCTAGCTAGCCAACCAGATGTAGGCTGATATAACCAACTGTGCTTATGTTAGTTGCCTGAAGTCGAAAACACGCTCGGCGTTGTTTTACCCATTGGTGATGCAGTCAAATATTGTTATACAAATAAACGTTATACGCACATGTCAGGAAAAAACGTGGCCTAGCTAGCTACAGACTCCAATCTACCAGGCTCCAGTCCTATTCCTTAAGTCCCACCAAGCGAGCCCTCTGGCTGAAACCACGCACACGAGAACTTGTCGACCCAAGGAAAATGTGTCTCAAAAATGTGTAAATATAAAATTCAGATCCGTAAATATTCTTAAGATTTGTAAATGTAAATCAACACTTGTAAATGTTAAGCAACAGTTGTAAATATTAAGCAACAGTTGTAAATGTTTTACAGATTTGTGTTTTATTTATGAAATATGTTTTTACATATTCACAAATAGTATTTATATTTGTGAAACATGTTTACATATTTACAGATAATGTTTTTATTTAATAAATATTTTTTCACATTTACAAATCCTATTTTTATTTGTGAGTTGTGATGAATATACGCGGATTTTCTAGATATATTTACGAATATTGAGACACATCTAACTCCATACTATAAACCTGGTCTTGTTTTGTTACTTGTATTTCACAACTTTCTCCAGAACCACAACAAACTATAAATGTAATTACCAGAATGATATGTAATTTCCTCCATGTTATATGAGGACAGTGCGTGTGTGCGTGTGCGCGTGTGCGGTTGTGCGCGCGGCATTTATTTCAGTAGTGGTGCGGGTACACTTTGTCCGGTATTACATTGCCTTTACCACAGAATGCACAGTAAGGCCTCCAGTCTCAATACCAAAGGGGTGTGTGGGTGTAGAAAATAAAAAGACAATAAGGTCATTGTAATGTCTTCTAATTCTTTCACTCTTTCGGTACCATTCTCCTTCTCTGTATCTCTCTCTTAAATTACTCATCATTTCCCATCGTATAGGAATATTTTGTTTCATTGTGGTCCCTTGTTCTCATGCTGCGGTTTCACTGGTATCACAGGAAGCAATAGAAACAAACACGCACACTCACAGAGGTGCTCCTGGTACTGAAGGGTGAAACATTCATGCTTTTCCCTTCCTCCACCTCCCCCTTCACTTTAACAGAACAGTGGAACCAATGAGTAGGAACCAATGTTTTTAGAATGATCGGGGAATTGGGGAATTTGCTGTGGAGGGGTGCAAGGGTTTTTGTTACACATTATAGCTTTGGGGGTTTAATCCGATGCTTATGGTTGCTTGTTACCAGTTTGGCTGTTGTTAGACAGAGAAGGAGAGAGAAGGAGATCAGAATCAGTATCACCTTTAATCACCAAGTAAATGTGAACCTACTCAGAATTTGACTCATTATAGCAAAATTAGTCGAGATTTGAGGAGGGGAAAAATGGTGTGTTGCTATTGGATGGAAAGTGTGTTTGGCTCATGTGGCTGTGGCCTTCGGAATGGCCGCAAGCGATGAAGTGAAGAATACTATAGCCAGCTGGACACTGCTATGGTCAAGTTGGGATAGAAAAAGAGGGGGAAGGAGAGAGTGAATAAAAGAGAGGGAGAGAAAGATCCCTGGTGATGACACACTGTAATTTTTCAACACTTTTAGAAGGGCTTTCATGCGATATGAAACATCTGTTCACATTGCCAAAGCAAGTGTAAAATAAGAGAGCTCGAATTATCGAAAATCCCCAGAAATTCTAAGTAGACTTTACACACACACAAGTTTCACATAGATAGACAGAACTTCGCCATAATACTGTTTGCCATCTACAGTGTTTTAAAAATGTGAAAGGTAAATAAGAATAATAGTTAAGTTTGCAATGTTGTTTTTGCTCCACTCGTTGGCCTTTTTCTTAGGGCAAAGAGTCAAGTCTTACTAGCCTGGCTGATGCAACCCATGTTCCTCACGGTGCTGGGAGATCTATGACTCAATGGACTGGAGGGGAGCTGATTAACTGAATTATTTGCTCAGAAAATTTGCAAGTTTTGAGAATCTTAACTAGCTATATGCATGGGCAACACCACGCCTTCCTCATCAATTTGCTATGCCATAGATTCTGGAAGTAAACATAACAATTCTGTTTTGTGGGGCGGTGCTTTAGTAAAGCATTGATCCTGATTTGTTCGCTTTGAAAGTATGTCCTTCCAGTGGTGCGCATTCCCTTCATTAGCAATGCCTCTTGCAGACAACATCAAAACACTGTTCCCGGACTCTCACGTCAGGAGGATGTCGAGTCAGGTGTCAGCTAGGCTGCTGTGATTTTTCCATTGCATATTTCACCTAATAGATACAGGAGTTTTTCAGTTTGAATGAAAAAAGACCTAAAAGTACTTAAGTACCAGGTTATCACTGCATCACACAGCGCTGTCTATAAAAAACAGTGTTCTTTCAGGGAAAACCTATTAAAAGAGAGAGATGATTTTAAATTCAAGCAAATGTATTTCTATGGACTGTGGGAAGACAGTGGTGCTCCGCAATTGGAAAGAAGTAATACTGCTCTGACAAACACTGAGCTGTGTAATGAACTTCACATTACCCAAAGGCTAAATATCACTGTTAGTAGAAGCTTATTCCCATCCAAGTTCATCAGGATCTTCTGGAAGACGTCAATTGTGAATTTGAGGTCTCATGTATAGCTCCAATTCAGTGCATAGATCAACCCAAATAGCATTACTTATCCATCGGCTCTGCTTTGTAGGTCGATGAGAACATCCATGCCCTTGATAATAATTCCAACACCCTTTTTGCGATTTACATAAGTCCACATCACGGTCTCTGCCATCTCTTTCTGTGCAGACATGTTGGTGTTCTGAAAGTCTTAGACCAGTTTAAGCCCAAATCAAATTACATTCATATAAAACGTATTTTATTACTTTGTTTTAACAACTTGTTTTTAGATGCCGGATATTGTAAAAAGCTGGATAAAAAAAATGAACTACTCCAACACTTAACTACTCGAAAAAATGTTTTTATACTGCACAAATTGCGTTCACAGGTATATTAACCAATTCCTCCTTGACAAGGCTCTCGTCCTCGTTAAGGTAAACCGACTTTTCAGGAAGTATTCTCTCTGTGTAAAATGTATCGGTCTACAAAAAGACATCACATCAAGATGGAAATGTGTTTTTAGCATTCTACAATGTAGCCCTATGGGTCATACTTATTTCCATTTGAAATAGTAAAAATAGTAATAAACTAACAATAGTAATCACCTTATACAACTGCCATAATGTTGCAAATCGTCGTTCTTACAACTCCTCCTTTGGTGTGGATGACCTTCATTAGGTTATATAAATACTCTTGTACCCTTGTACCATGAACTTTGATAGTAGAGGCGCTGTAGGTATCCACATGACTTCTGCATTAACCTGAAAATTACAAATTCTTACCTTCAAATCACCAACTATCAAATTAATTATTCCAAGACTTGTACAGTATAGCCAAACAGTTTAGATTGATATATTTTTTTCCCTGTTATGTGCCGCAACCTAGAGAGGGATCCTAATAAAACTAAAAGTAATTTTACTTTGCTCTTTTTGAACAGTGCAGGCCATCTGTTTTGGATTGAAGCTATCATTGGCTTGTCTTGAACCACCTACTGCCTTTTGTATGAGATGGTTCGCTCAGTTTTTTTTCCTTGATCACCTGCTTATTGTCCTTTTTTGCACTTCTTTCAAGAGTAAAACACTTCCTCCAAGTTCTCTGTGGTTTCCCCTTTCGGGCGTTTTGGACATAAATTGACCTATGCCCATTTTTGAAACAGCCTTTCACTGACCTTGCCACTTATATTTAAAGTAGTTGACTCATCTTTCTGGGGCCGTATTCACAAATCATTTTATCTTACCACTAAGAGGCCTCCCAAACAGCAGTAAAAGTTCCTAAGAGTTTCCTCTTAAAACCTATTCACAAAGCTGCTAAGACCAACATTTACTAAGGAGTGGGGAGAAATCTTAAGCTAAGAGAATGGGCGGGGTTGACCCTGTTGATGTTGTGTTCCACGAACAAGCTTACATACTATGCTCACAGTGATTGGCTGATAGGGGAGGGGTCTCTGTCAGTGAGGTAATCATAGCACTACTGTAGAAGGATTTGTCATGCTGGTATTGAAATAATGATCAAATAAAAATGTAGGCCAAGTGTCACTGATTAAACAAGAATTATATACTGACTAGTGAAAATATGTTCAGCTAATTGTCAGCCTCTTACAAGTCAGCTCAAACAAATGCACGTTCATCTTTTGATGGTGCAATAGTTTGTGCAATTATGTGTCCCATCTATAGCACCAACTACAACAGGGGGTCCAGCTATGGCCCTGAAGTCGGCTTTGTTTCTTTTGTAGTTGGCAACATCAAGAGGAAATGATTTGTCGGACGATGTAGGGTCTGGAGAGGGCATTTGTTGTTTGATGTAATATTTCACTGACAGTTGACTGAGATATACGTAGTTTTTTCTGCGCTGCATAGCTGCATTTTCCCTGTGGCCACGTAGCGTAGAGTTGTCACAACCTTGATCTCCAGTGTTATTGGATTATTTCTGTTTGTTGGTGAAGTGACAGCCTCCCTGACTAGCTTTACTATGATCATAATACCCTCGCGATTTAGGCGATACCTTTTTAAAAGCTCAGTACCAGTAAATGTTTCTAAAATATTGACCTGATTATGAAGCAGATTGCCGGCAGAAGCCCTTTTAAGATTGTGATCTGGTCTTAGTGACTTAGAAGTCCTCATGACTACTCCAAACTTTTCACAGATTGAGGAGTTGGTTTTATCACTAAAACATTGTAAAATACTCAGGCCAAATATTTAGGAGTCCTAAAATTAGGTCTGACAAGCCATTGTTTTAAGAGTTTCTCCTAATTAGGGGCAGGTTGGGAGCTACTTTTAGCCTTAAGAGGTTTTGTGAATACAGCCCCTGGACATCCAAGTAGGGCTGCATGAATAAATGTTATTGAAGTGCTTTTGAAACATGAAATACTTATTTGGATACAGATAGCCTGTCTAAAACATTGTAATAGCCTATACTCGTAATGTGAATGCCCTTCATACTTTTGTGCAGTTGCCATTAGGCTACCTGTCTCAACATTTGAGCAATATTTTCTCCCATATCAAATTAAACAAGAAAAATGCTTTTGAAATTGCTAAGGCAGACCTTTTGTTTTCTATGGATGACAACAAGCCCTGACCACCACAGACCTAGCACAATTTTGCTGGAGCACCCGCATGAAAATCTGATTACGGATGGACGATGCGTGCCTTTCATCTCATCCACATTTTTTTTTTAAGTTTGCGATTACAATACTGCACATTGTCTATTATACCATTTTGACTATAATTCAATTAATCGTGCAGCCCTACATCCAAGTTGGCCAAGCTTGGTTTGGAAATTTGCCATCTTGTACTTAAGGCAGTGTTTCTATCAGTCATGGCCTGTGTGGAATGCTTGCTATCTCTCAAACAAGGATGGGTCTTTATCAAGGCTTTAGCTGCCTCATCCAGTTGGGCATCTTTGTGGTATGTTCAGTATTTGATGTTTTTCTCTGCCACGCCTTCAAGAATTTCTAACTAGTTTTGGGGCAAGAGATCATAAAATCTGCATTTCCTCTTTCAAGTTGTCTCTCAGCATTATATTAAAAGCGAGGCAACTCAAAGACATCTGGCCAAAAACAAGACATTGAGTTGGGAGATTACAGAAGGACAGCATTATTGCTGTAAGATGATGAGATGGAATCATCTGTGCCCTGAGGTAGGGCTACTTGAATACAAGACCTGTAGACCCTGCTCGGTGGGATGACTGGGGATCCAGAGATGGTGTCCTAACTGGGTAACTATCACTTTCAGAGCACTTTTGTGTATTCGATTTCAAATATCACAATTGTGTCATTTCAGTCTCTGGACAATGTGATTGCATCACTCGTGCATGGTTTGGTACATTCTCAATAAATTACTTTCTTTCAATGTAACTGTTTCTAATTAATGTTAAATCAGACCTTTATGTTAATCTTATTAGATACAAATGTTATTTCAAAACATTTCCTTTTAATAAAATGAACTTCATTTGGTTGTGTAAATTCCACAAATGTCAATATCAATTTTTTTTTAGTCTGTCTCATGTCACACTCCTGCCTAGCACTTAATTTCTGACATCTAAAAACCTTACCCTCCCCTCCTGCTTAGGAAAGATAAGAGAGTAATCAGTCATCCATGGCCTGGTTTTAGTGTGTGAATATGTATAATTACTTGGTTTGGCCCCTCCCTGAACACACATGCATACATTCACACTCACCTTAATCATTCTTCATCTAGCTTTTGACCACTAGAACAGATACTCCTGATTTGGCCTGTTGTCCAGCCATCACACCAGATCTTACCAAGACCACATTCACAAACAGGCATTGTCTTTAGAAAGATATGGGATCAATTTAGAACTGTCCCCACTATGGTTAAGGATATGTTTGGAAGGGTGGGCATAATAACCAGAAATACTTTGTCAGTCATTGTTATGAGGCTTCTTTTTGGAGGTGTGTGTGTCAACATGGCATTCGTGTGGTGACTTCATCCATTCCTTTCAGATTGTTCGATTTTTATTTTTTCTGTGTCCCATTTAAAAAAACAGCACCTGCACAGAGCAATGTCCCATTCATTGCCCTGGGGAATTGGGATTTCATATTTTGACATGAGAGAAGTATGCCCTCTCCTGACACTTACCACATCCAGCATCATCTGGTCTCTTATCTACAGTAGGGACTGACTAGCACAGACCATAGACCATGCTTAGCTTCAGAGAAAAAACAGTCATGCAGGGTGCTTTGCTGCTGACCTCAATAGTAAAGTCCAGTTTATATACATTGTGAGAGATGTGACATGTAGCATTTCTAATCAAAGTGAGAACAGTTGAAACCAATCATATTATTTTTAAGGTATCAACAATTCTTTAAGTTACACTCTTAGAAGGTAATGTACCTACTTGCCTTTCCACCGTACGGAACAACTGTAGGTTTTTAAGTAATTTAGTAGCTATGTCTGACACTTACCACCACCAATTGCAATCCCAATCAAAATTTGGTTCAGGTGTGCTGCAGGTTGATTGGGGATCGGGGATGCACTGCTCTGTCGGATTCAATTAGATAAAATAAGTCACAACCAGTTCTGTCTTCTAAACCAATAATTTGTTTGCCGGACTTTTTATTTGGAAGGAGATTTCAGATAAATGATAACAGGACTGTTTTTCCTCTTAAAGATAACCATGTTGGATAACCACAATCCAGTTATGGTAAGAATGTTAAACTAGCTATTGTCTATGAGACTGTTTCTCATAGACCTCCATGAGATGTGATATGGGTCTATGTGATGAAGAGGGAGCTACTTCATTGCTGTGGGTGATATGTACAGTTTGGCAGTCACTGAGGCAGATGTAGACTGTGACAGGATGTAGACTGTGGAGTTTGCCTTCATTTCACAATCACTGTGTTATTGTAGCCTACACACACACACACACACACACACACACACACACACACACACACACACACACGTGTGCTGACGCAGATACTGAACAAGGCTTAAAGAACGTTTAATTTAAGCCTGGGGAATGCCACTGTGTGAATGTGTGTTTTCACACACTATAGACCATGGATCTGAGACAACAGCCAATTGTAGTCTATAGAGGTTCTACTTCCCTGCAGGAGACTGACTGTGTTTGCATTCCAAATGAAGCCACTTTCCTTATAGAGAGCAGGTCATAGGTAATACACTGAGCATGGGATAGGAGGTTGTTTGGAATGCATGCATGCATGGCAATGGTTTAATATGTTCTGATGAATGACTGTATTCTTTGGAGGAGAGAAGAGATTGAGAGGTGTAATGTAACAGACTAGATAGTTACTGTAGATTGTGAGTGTGTGTGTGATCCTGGTTTTAATACTGTATATATATGGCACATACTAAATATGATATGGGGACTAAAAGTCCTGGCAAGTGTCAACTGACAATACAGTCCACACAAGGTTTCTTAGCTGGTCCTCGAATTTCTCTCAAGGAAAAAAGGTTATTTTTGGCATAGAGTTTAGGTTTAAGGTAAAACTTAGGATTGGGGTTAGTATGAGAATTAGGGTTAGTTTTATGGTCATTGAGGTTAGAGAGAGAGAAATGTAAGACATGTCCCTCTGCAAAGAAGCATTCCTCCCTTCTGTAAAAGACAACACTCACAGTTACCTACTGAATGTGAGTCTCTGTGTGTGTTAGATGTTTTCACAAGCATGTGGTTATGCTCACATGTATTTCTGCATCCTTGTGACTGCGTATTTTTCCATTTGTCTTTTTTTTCTTTCCTTTGCTACATCCTAGGTAGCAACTATTCTTTAACACACCTTTCTCCTCTCCACTATTATGCTACCTTGCAAGAATGCTGCTACCCACGGTTCTCCACTTCATGCTAACTAGAAATAATAAGCTAGCAATAATGCTGTCACTAACGTTTCTCCTCTCCCTACAGCTAGCTAACGACAATACTGTTCCCCACCTTTCTCCTCAACATGCTTGCCTGCAGCAATACTGTTAGCCACGTTCCTCTCTCTGCTTCATGCTAGCTTGCAACAATCGTTTACTCATGGGACGTACTCCCAGTGAGCCCATATTTAACTGTACAGCCAGCTAAACTATTAATTAAACAACAGTACTCCTCCAAGGAACAGGCAGGTGTTGACTTTGACAGGTTTAATGTTGATAATAAGGTGTGAAACTGCAATACAAGAATAAACATTGCAATACAAGAATGAACATTGCAAGAATAACATTGGTAGGTATAAGCTAAATGCAATACATCCAAACAGGTTATACTTGTTAATAAATGTCTTTATAATAAACTACAAGTGACCCCCCCCCCTTGGATTTCACTGAATAGCAACTGGTTAACAGTGATGCAACTTCTGGTTTGCAACTGTCCTTTACAAAATAAGTACACTCTAGCTAGCAACTATACTTTCACCCACCCTTCTACTCTCTGTTACATGCTAGCTAACAGCAATACTGTCCCTCACCATCCTTCTCTCCGCCACTGACTGGCATGATATTTGACCCCATTACCTACCAAAAGTGCCATACTTTTAACCAAGGCCCAAGGGTTCCACTTAAAGGAGTGTACTATATAGGAAACATGGTGTCATTTGTGATGTAGCCCGAGTGTCAGCGATCCATGCCTAAGCTCCATACTTTTCATCCCCAAGGGACACCATGCAATGACTCTTCCTGAGCAACCCCTCTAACTGGGGTCAACACCCTTTTTCACTGTCCACCCTAACCCTTTTGAGAACCAGACAATGCCTAATATCAGTGAGTCAGATAACACACACACACACACACACACGCACGCACGCACGCACGCACGCACACACTGTGCGGCTACGCAGACCCATACGCAACAAACTGTGATGCACTGTGTTCTGACACCTTTCTACCAGCATTAACTTTTTCAGCAATTTGAGCTACAGTAGTTCTTCGCTCCCCTTGTGCATCAGTGAGCCTTGGCTGCCCATGACCCTGTTGCCAGTTCACCACTTTTCCTTCCTTTGAACACTTTTGATAGGTACTGATCAATGCAGACCAGGAACACCCCACAAGGGCTGCTGTTTTGGAGATGCTCTGACCCTGTTGTCTAGCCATCACTGTTTGGCCCTTGTCAAAGTCGCTCAGATCCTTACGCTTGCCCATTTTTCTTGCTTCTAACACATCAACTTTGAGGACGAAATGTTCACTTGCTGCCTAAAATATCCCACCCACTGACAGGTGCCATGATAACGAGATTATCAGTGTTATCCACTTCACCTGTCATTGGTCATTATGTTATGGCTGATTGATGTATCTAGCCAATGTTGCTGAGTAGTAACTAGCTTGCTAACATGCAACAGTCTCCTGCCTGACTTTACCCTCTTATTTTGGGGAGTATATGTACACCTTTATTAAACAAGCTAAACAAGTGGTTTGTGTGAGAAGAGGTACAGTTAGCTAGCTAATCTATCTACATTGTTATCAGTAATGTCCTTAGCTTCTCTGGTAATGTCTTATCATATCTAGTTTATACATGAGGCGTGGAGTGTCCTTTTAACTTCTTGACTTAGATCTTGCATGTCAGTGTTTACATGACTACACACATTAGACAGTTTCTAGTGGCTGTTAAATCAGGGGGTACAATTGGTCGTTGAATACATCAGTTTTTTCATATTTTGTCTTATCATGTTAGCATTAGTCATACCAAAGTGCAGACTAAGAAACCCTTTATCTCCAATAGAAATCTCTGGTCACTTTTGTAGTGTCCTGGCAACGCTAGCTAGCTAAGCTCATGCACAGAACATGTTACTGGATTGAACTGTTTTGTTGCACCAAACTTTTTTGTGGTTGTATCTTTTGTTGTGAATTGCTTTGTTTTTGACAATTTTGATACTAAACCTAGTGTGATGACTGCATTAAATAATAAAACGGGTAAATATAGTTACACAATTTCTTATCTTTCATTACATAATAGTAATATTATTGGATGAGAAAATGCAGATGAGGTAAAGACCAACACTAGAATAGGGTGTTTTACCCTAAAAACCTTGAGGCCCTTCAAAGTCAATGATTGGATCAAAAAGAGAATCAGACAGATTGTTGTAACAGACTTGCAGATTCTAGAGTTGAGTTCTTTCTGTTTCTGTTCAGGAGAAACACTCAAAATTACACTGAAACACTTTTAGCTCAACTATTGAATAAATGGAGATTGTTATGGAAAAATTATGGTTATTGTTACTGTTTAATTCTTCAAGCACAGTTTACTAGTCTTTGGCTGCAGATGCAATTTATTTAAACTACCATCCAAAAGTTTGGGGTCACTTATAAATTTCCTAGTTTTTGAAAGATAATCAAAAAAATGTCTCCATTAAAATAACATGAAATTGATCAGAAATACAGTGTAGACATTGTTAATGTTGGAAATGACTGTTGTAGATTTTCAATGGAATATCTACGTAGGTGTACAGAGGCCCATTATCAGCCACCATCAGTCCTGTATTTCAAATGCATGTTGTGTTTGCTAATCAAAGTTATGATGATTTTAAAAGGCTAATTAATCATTACAAAACCCTTTTGCAATTGTTAGCACAGCTGAAAACTGTTGTGTTGATTAAAGAAGCAATAAAATTAGTCTTCTTTAGACTAGTTGAGTGTCTGGAGTATTAGTAATTGTGGGTTCGATAACTGGCTCAAAATGGCCAGATACAAGAAACTCTCTGCTGAAACTCATCAGTCTAATATTATTCTGAAAAATGAAGGCTGTTCCATGCGAGAAATTGCCAAGAAACTGAAGATATTGTACAACACTGTGTACTACTCCCTTCACAGAATATTGCAAACTGGCACTAACCAGAATAGAAAGATGGGTACAGTATATTAGTGTCTAGTTTGAGAAACAGACGCCTCACAGGTCCTCAATTGGCAGCTTCATTAAATAGTACCCACTTAACACCAGTCTCAATGTCAACTGGGATGCTGGAAATAGCCATTTCTCAGACTGGCCAATAAAAGGAAAAGATTAAGATGCGCAAAATGTCTCTCTCTCTCGCTCGCTCGCTCGCTCGCAATGGTCCATCAATAACAGGAAGTTGTAGGCACCACTGACACCCCTTTCTTTGGGAGTCTTTGCAATACGAAAGCCAACACAAATCTTTTGCATGCGTTCCCAGCGTATTCTAAGTCGTCTGCTGAGCATCATGCTTTTGTTATTCTGATCATGATTCTGTGTCCAGTTTTTCCGGCCTGCAATTCCAAAGCCAGTTAGAACCTGGGAACGAAACGAGTTTCAAATTATTCATTTGAATTGTGTGGCTTTTTGACAATGTATTTATGGCCTAGTTGTAAATTCATGAGTCTTCAGACCCTTTGCAGTGACGTTACAAATTGAGCTCAGATGCGTCCTGTGGCCTTTGATCATCCTTGAGATCTCTCTTGAACTTGATAGAGTACACCTGTGGCAAATTCAATTGATTGGACTTTGAAAGGCACACACCTCACTTCCCACACTGCACATTGCCTGTCAGAGCAAAAACCAAGCCATGAAGTCCAATGAACTGTCTGGGGAAGATTATAAAGCAACTGCTCAAGCATTGAAAGTTTCAAAAATCCCTGGTGCAAGCTCCATGATTGTAAAAGTTTGGAACCACCAATATATCTAGAGCTGGCCATCCTGCCAAACTAAGTAACCGAGCAAGACGAGCCTTGTGGTGCAAGACCAAGAACCTAGTGGCCACTCCAACAAACCTTCAGAGATTCTCTGCAGTAATGGGAGAACCTGCGAGAAGGACAGCTTTCAATGCAGTAATCAATCAAAAAGGCCTTTATAGTAGAAAGGACCTTGAGAGCATGAGGCAATGGAAGGCCAAATTTACTTTTAGGCCTGAATGCCAAGCGCTAAGTCTACCAAAAAATAGGTCACACTAGGGCTGTCACGATTATGACATTTTAATTGATGATTAATTGTCGCACAAACAATTACGATTAACAATTTAATTGTCTATATTGTATATGTTACGCCACTATTGTAGTGTAAGCCTAATAATATTGTAAAAATACATGTGGTAGATCCAGAGATTTGTGATGTTTGCACTTTTGAGCGCCACCTTTCTGGAGCAAATCCGGCAATTTACCTCCTCCAAATTATTGGACTCAACTCTTTCAATTTGGCTTAAAACCAAAAAGCACCCAGAGCGGTGCAGTTGTGTTGGGCTTTGAAACTACCACTAAATCAATGTTGTTAACGATTGCTGTTCACAAAACGCAACCACAAAGTAATGACAATACCATTTCGCTGCGCATCGTGGCATTTCACCTCTCGCTTTGCTGCAAATATTGTAGCCTCGTTATATGAAACAGCCTTCCTTATAGAGCAAAACGTGTTTCAACATTAATTATGCAATGGGACAACATATATTTCTATCCATACATTTTAAAGCAGAATTTTTAAATTAGGAAATATGGTTGGAAATGACAAAATTCGACTTAATATTAGTAAACATATTTTACACACGCTTGAGTGTTTTTTCTATTGTCGATCAGTTGACTCAACAGATAAGCCACTGAAATGCATTTGTCTTCTAAATTATAATGTTGCGAAATTACATTACTGTGCATAGCAAAACAATTCTAAACTTGGTTTAAACAAACTGAAATTAACTGACTGATGGAAACAGACGTCATTTGCATGGTATTTGAGACTTTTCTAACATTGGCCTAAAAAAAACTTTTTTCAGATTGGAAACATGATTTTGGAATCAAAATATTGTGCAAAAAGATTGTTAAAATAAAATAATTGCGTTGTCTATAAAAATAATTGCGAACTGGCTCAAATAATCACAATCAGGCTATTATGTAATAATTGTGACAGCCCTAGGTCACACTTATAACCAGACTGGTCAAAGATGAGGGAAGGATGAACGGAAACACTGAGGTCCTTGAAGAAAACCTGATCCAGGTCGCACAGGACCTCTGACTGGGGTGAAGATTCATCTCTTAGCACAACAACGACCTGAAAGACATCCCTGAAGTGGCTTTGGGACAAGTCTGTGAATCTCCTTGAGTGGCCCATTCAAAGACTAAATTGAACCCCACTGAACATCTGTACGGAGACCTAAAGATGGCAGTTCACCAATTCTCCCCATCCAATCTGACTGAGCTTGAGAGGATCTGCATGGAAGAATTGGAGAAACTGCCTAAATCCACTGTGTGCAAAGCTGGAAGAGGCATTCCCAAGCAGACGCAAAGCTGCGATCATTGCCAAAGGCGCTTCTGCAAATACTGTATAAAGGATATACTATACTGAATACTTCTGTTCATGAGATACTTTATTGTTTTGTTCAATACATTTGTGTCATTGAGGTATTGTGTGTAAATTGATTGCACATTTTTTTAAAATAGTACATAGTCAATTATAAATGAAGTCTACACACAATAAAATGCAGAGAATGTGAAAGGGTCTGGATACTTTCTGAAGCCACTATACATTTTCATATCTTTTTAGTACTGGTCCTCCATGGGAATAATGCCAACAACACTGGTGTTAAAAATACCATCTATCAACTTAGCCATGTGGCACCTGACCTTGACCCTGCTCCTTGACCAGGGTTTGTCTGCCAGGATAGGATGGAAGTTTTTGTTACCAGGCAGAAGACTGGCAGACTGAGGAAAAGTACATGTGCCATATGACATCAAGGGAATACTCTATGTGGCACAATGGTGGGCGCACAGCCATTTCACACACACATACACACACACACACACACACACACACACACTCTCACACAACTGCACGCTCACATGCACACATATATACAAAGGAGAGACACACCTGTTTATTTATAGAGTTTTGATGGGTGACATGCCCTTTAGACCGACAGGGTGTGCGTGTCACTGTGCGTGTCACTGTGCGTGTCACTGTGCGTGTCACTGTGCGTTCTTAGAGAAAGCATTCTTCTCTCTTCAGCCTGGCATGACCTCCCTGTGCCGGGCATCTGTCACCATGTCACTTGCCCTCTGCATGCGCTCATCCATGCGTGAGCACACACACAGCCAAGATGTGTTGCACTTAAATTAGTCCAATAAATGACGTTAAACTGGTCAGTGACACCAAATGAAGGCTTAGAGTATAATGTAGGTCTGTTCAGCTGTTTTATTGTCCTAATAGTTCATTATCTCTAGTGTGTGTTACAGCATTTGGAACAGTTGGATAATTGAAATGTTCTAGAAAGACATTTTTACACTGTAGCTTTTAACTTCCATACAGGCTGTGTGTGACCCATTTCTGTACATTTGGGGGCGTAATGTCCCCACAAAGATAGTTAAACCTGTTATATAGGGCCCCTCTAGGAAAAATGTGACGAAAGTCAAACTTGTACATTTGGGGTTAGGTAAGGGCTAGGGAATAGAGAACATGGTATGATTTAGATCTCATGTCCCCACTTGGTATGTAAGACAAAAATATGTATGTGTGTAGTGAATGAGAGGGAGAGACTACCACTGTATACATTTCAGATTTAAGTGCATGTATACTGTACTTTGATTCCCTCATGTGTATTTAGGGATCTGCTTGAGGGGCAACACACATGTTAGTATCCTTTAATTTGTGATGACCAACAATTGATTAACCTTCACTTTAATCTTAGAATGTTTTACACTAAGAGTTTCATTTTGCTAAACAAAATAAACTTGATATGAGAATTGCGTTGGGATTTTACAGTGTAAATGGGTGAAAATCATTTGTCGCCGGTCACCTTCCGAAGTAGCTTGGGATACTTTCCCCGCGGACAGTTAGGAATTGATTTGTAATTTTTTTTTTTTTGTGAGGTTGTTGATCAAAGAACGATTCCCCTTTTTAAAAAATAGCAAATATATTTAGTAAGGGCAAGGATAAGTCTCTGACATGCAATATTTAAAAATTGCTTCATGGAGTTATAATCGTACTCGCCCAAAGCTACTGAATATTAGTCTGCCTGCCCGTTGAACTGGTTATTCCCAACCTTATTCACTTATTAATATAAAGTTGGACTGGCTGGCTGAGCTACATTCTTAGCATGCTACTTTCAATGACTGTCAAATGTACAAGATTCAGCCCAGGAGTCCACAAAACACGGTAGCTATGGAACACCGTTTTGTTTGGTCTTTTTCCAATAACTATATTTCAAATGTTAATTACGTTTATTTGATCTTTGAAATAACTAAGAATTATTATACGATATTGTGTGCCATTTTAACTGGGATTGCTCGTGTTGATACTAGCCTGAAAACAAAGAAACTGTACTTTTTCGATATTGTTAGAATTTATTTAAATCCATGTGAATATATTCACTTGTTGTTCTGTTAAGATCAAACTTCAGTTCATGATAACTAAATATATAAGAAACTAAACAGGCAAGCTAGCCAAATATTTAGCCCTAAATAATATTTTGATAGGGCAAAGTGCTGTGTGTACATATTTTCAACTTATTGCCAAGCTTTCTCAGTACAATTGTGAATCTGAAATAGTTTTTACATAATATGTAAATGTTACTTAAATTAAATTATTGTAGTCTGAATATGCCGTTAACCCCAAAACCCTTAAAATTAGGGTGACGTTTTAGGGTTAACCTTAAACGTAACCCTAATTTTAACTGAGGCAGCTGAGAGAGAGATGGAAAAAATCCAGAAAAGAGTTGATGGAAAATTTAGAGAAGTCAGTCATTGTCCTTTTATCGTTGTACTCCATATTTGCAAACGAGCATGTTCTCTGAGAGGCTTTTAAGACATACACACACATCATCAACCTATCAATATGAGGAAAACTGCGATGTTAACGGTTAACCAGGGTAGAGAGTATGAGTGTGTGTGGTGCACGGTGCACATTTATTTGGGGAGGCTGGGTTGGCTAGACATCTCGATGTCGGGCTTCAGAGTCAGACCACAAGAAGAATGTGTGTGTATATGTGTCAGTAGTTGTAACCATAAAATCTGGCCTCTATATTCCTATTACATGCATTCTTTTTGCCTGTATAATCTCTGCAGCGAGCCTCAGCAGGGGAGAGAGAGAGACGTAGGGAGGAGTGGTGCCATCATAACATCTTTTGCTTCATCTGTCTTATCCCCCCGTATTACAAATAGTGGACCCAAATTCAGACCCTGATGTGTCACCTTGGGCACTTAAGAAATTTCGATTTGACCTCTTCTGCCACAATAGCCTGAGTCCCTGTTACTGAGTCAGCCCAGGAACCACAAGCAGACACTAGCTTTCTGGCCTTAATGAAGAGAAATTGCTATTTAAAAGGGCCTTTTGCCTGATGTACGAACTGAATTGTGATGCCTTACAATTCATGGATTTGCCAGTAGAATTTACACTGAGTGGGGTTGCAGTACATGTCGTACTCTGGTCTTAACCTTCTCCCTCTACACCAACAACTGCTCCTCAAGAGACCCATCTGTCAAACTACTGAAGTTCGCTGACGACACTACGGTCATCGGCCTCATCCGGGATGGTGACGAGTCTGCCTACAGACAGGAGGTTGAACAGTTAGTCCTCTGGTGTGGTCAGAACAACCTGGAGCTTAACCCGCTCAAAACTGTGGAGATGACTTTGGACTTCAGGAGGAGCCCCCCGACTCTGCCCCCCATCACCATTCTCAACAGCCCTGTGTCTGTAGTGGAATCCTTCAGGTTTCTGGGATCCACTATCTCCCAGGATCTAAAGTGGGAGCCCAACACAGACGCCATCATTAAAAAGGTCCAGCAGAGGATGTACTTCCTGTGCCAGCTTAAGAAACTTAACCTGTCCATGAAGCTATTGATCCACTTTTACACAGCCATCATCCAGTCTGTTCTCTGCACATCCATCACTGTTTGGTTTGGATCTGCCACAAACTGGAAAGGAACAGACTACAACAGACAGTCAGAACTGCAGA
Organism: Esox masquinongy; assembly: GCA_016801175.1. NCBI lineage: Eukaryota > Metazoa > Chordata > Actinopteri > Esociformes > Esocidae > Esox > Esox masquinongy. The sequence goes on from JACXGI010001563.1 coordinate 33,914, forward strand.
AAAGATCATTGGTGCCAACCTGCCCTCCATCCAGGAATTACAAAACCAGAGTCAGTAAAAGGGCAGGAAACATCACTGCAGATCCATCACACCCTGGATACAACCTGTTCCAGCCCCTCTCCTCTGGTAGGCGCTACAGAGCACTGTACGCCAAAACGAACAGAGACAGGAACAGTTTCTACCCACAGGCCATCACTCTGATGAACAGTCAACTTCAGACACTTAGTGCCAGGCACAATCCCTGTATAACCACCCAGTAACTCTGACCCTAACATCCACCTGTCTACTACTTATTTTTTTTGTCATCCTGTAATTCAGTGCTGTTCATACTGTATATACACTGTGTTTATCATAGACACCTACCTCATGTACATTACACCTGCACAAAAATTACTTATTTATTCTTTCCAGCATTGTTTGCACTCTGCTATATAGATTACATCCACCGTCATTATGTAAATAATAATACCTGTACAAAAATATTTATTTCCAGCACCCTTTATACCCTGCTCATTGCACTAATGTCTCATCAGTCTTACTATGTTATTGTTTTGGTTTATTATGTGTATTTATGTGTACTGTATATTGCAGTCGGTGACTCTTGTTGAGTGTCCTTTGTTTAAGTCTTTTATGAGTAAGCACATCATGAGCCTGTATAATCCAGAGTCAAATTCCTCGTATGTGTACACATACTGGCGAATAAAGCTGATTGTGATTCTGATGATTGGTGCAAATTTAAAATACAACACAATAGGTGCACATTTAAAGTACAATCATTCCTTTGCCAACCCACAGACCTTCACCACATAACCAACATATCCATGCGTGTACTTGCCAGCACGCGTTTAAAAGATGGAGATTGTCCCCAACATGGTGTTAACTCACATACTTCCTGTTAACCGCAAGAAAATATTTCAGTGACCACACAATGACAATGTGGAATGTAGCAACAAGATTTTTTTTCTCTCTGGGCTGTTTGTTCCAGAATGTTCTGTGGTTTTCTGCCCGGGGCACAGTTTCCATGGGGACTGTGACCTTGTTGGAATAAAGGGACTGGGCCAGCAGTACTGGGTCCGAGTCTTACCCCTCAAGTTTGATATTTTTGCAGTAATGGTGCATTTCCATGCAGGGATGTATTCGGGTATTTTTCTAAATATAGACTTTACCGTTTATTGTTACCCTGACCAGCACCCGTGCCTTGGCTTTGACACCTTCACATAAAGCAGCTGTTATCAGCATGCAGAGCTTTCTGATTATTTTTTTCCACCAGTCCTGTCTCTAAGCTATAGCAATGGAAAAACTGTTTGCCATGTATTTCATAAGGATTCATACACGGTTGTTATGGTTGAAAAACCCCATTTAGGTATTCTGGAATTAGGTTACCATTTCGGATTCCACTTTAAAGGGCAGAGGAGATGTTACTGTTGGCCAAGAATCTGACAACATTTTTTTTTGCTCCCTCGCTGTGTCTCTCTTTCCCTGTGTCTCTCTGTCTACCTCTCTTGCTGTGTCTCTCTGTCTCCCTCTCTTTCTCTCCCTTTTTCCAGATTGAGGAAGGTGGTAGGGCGGAACAGTGTAAGAAGCTGAGGGTGGGTGATGAGCTGGTCAATATAAACGGATCTGCCCTGTACGGTTCAAGACAGGAAGCCCTTATCCTCATTAAAGGGTCTTTCCGGAAACTGACGATCATTGTACGCAGGTAGGAACTGTGTTTGTGCGCATGCATGTTTTTTTGGAACAGATAAGGAAAAAGTGGCCAATAGACTTTTAAGTCGAACTC
>JACXGI010001563.1:35793-46641 GCA_016801175.1 Esox masquinongy
GGGGGGGGGGGGGGGGGGGGGGGGGGGGGGGGGGGGGGGGGGGTGTGTGTGTGTGTGTGTGTGTGTGTGTGTGTGTGTGTGTGTGTGTGTGTGTCAGTCAAAGGAACTGCCCTTTGACCTTTTACAGTCCGACTGGACAGGAGAGCGTCTGCTGTCTCATCCTGAATGAGGTGTATGTGTTTGGGTAACGTGTCCGAGGAAGTGCCCTTTGACCTTTTAGGGATGGACAGGAAGCCTAGCAGCTGTGAGTAGGACAGGGTGTGCACTTGCTCGCTCTCATTCTGTAGTTGTGTGTGAGATCCTGTGACAACGTCAGTCTTTGTCTAAACTGTGTGTTTTGGATGATCTGATGTCTTCTTACATCAGTCTAACATTGGCAAAAGGACACAAGGTCACTGTAAACCCCAATCTGACACATTTTTTTCACTCTCTTTCTCTCCCCTCTCGCTTTCTTCATCATTCTCTCCCTGTCTATTTCTCCATCTCTCTCTTTCTTTCCCTACCTCTCCATCTTTCTCACTCTCTTTCTTCACCCTGGTACTTTGCCTGTCCCATTTAGCAGAGTTAATGGCAATAGTAGTGATTCCACCCACCAGCCTGTCTCAATGACTCACCCAAAGTTTGGATCGCTAGAGGGACTTTTCCCTGGCCCCATTCACACACTGCTGTTGTGTCTTTCACACTGCCTCTCTGTGGCCAGTTTGGGAACTACAGGAAACACATTACTCAAATTAATTACATTTATGTTACAAAGCCTCTGTTTAAATCTCTCAATCCCCTTTTTTGCCTGGAAGAAAGATTTGATCTGAATAAGTAGTAAAAGTTATTTGATAGTCACCACTAATATTCTCTTCAACATCTTTGGGAGTCTCTCTGCTGACAAGGGGGGTTTAACGTTGGTAAGGACAGAACTTGGTCGGGAAGCCTAAACACTGTCTAATGCTGTTATACACACACACAAACATACACGTCTAAAACTGTTGATTAACTGCCTACCAGACTAGAATGCCTTCCTTCATAGCTTTTAGTGGTCTGAAAGCAGTTCACCGTGAACACATTCCTGTGTCTGGTGCGTGCGTGTGCGTGTGTCACGTTGTGTCTGGTATGTGTCCATTCCACAACATTGCCATGACAATGTTGGGATACCGCTTTTGTAAGTCATTTCAGGAAAGTCATCGGGAATTTCACCAGTTGTTCACTGAACAAGATTTTCCTTCACTACTAATGAAATTATAAACCATTATCATTATCAATCTGATCATCTGGGCCCAAAAATGTAAATATTTATGCGTATTTTGCCTCAACAAGTCAATGATTCATCTGTTCTGTTCATTGTGTGTATAAGCATTGGATCTTGTCTGATTGGCAAAATCCAGATACGATTTTAAAACACCCCCCCCCGCATGCACACAAACATACACTAGCAGAGGTTGTGTATATGTGTGTGCATGTCGACTCTACCTGTCCAAGTCCAATTCCTATTGTGAATCTCACTGTCCAAGCTAAGCAGATGTTTTGAATAGAAATTCTGTGTCATTTTGGACCAGACACCCCCACCCCCTTCTCTCACACACCCATAGGAGGAAGGCAACCTCGGCACAGTATAGCATGTTTTTGTTGGGTGTGTGCTTGCTCGTTACAGCATTTGTGAAAATGTAAAACATGCCTCTCTGCAAAGAAGCTTTCATCCCTTCTGTAAAAGACAACACTCACAGTTAGACACTGAATTTGTGTGCGCATGCATGTGTATGGTTTTCGTATGTGTGTGAGAATTGAGGGGAGGCATTTACCCTAGAAGGAAGATTGGTGTTTCATGTCGGTCAGAATCATACAGTATGGCCAAGTGCGCTTGTGGTTGTTGTCACCAAAATGTCATGATGTTACCTGAAGACTTGATACATGGTGAAAAGTGTTGACTTTTCAAATAGCTTTTTTTTTAGGTTCAGGCATAAAAGTAGTTGTGGTTTAAGGTGAGGTTTTGGGTTTGGTGTTCAGGAAAATAGGTTTTTGAATTTTTTTTTTGCTTGACTGCGTAAAGCAGAGCTGGCCAAGAAGAGCAAATGTCTCTTAGTGAGTGACTGACTGACTGACTACCCCTTGTTAAATAGCGTAGTGGTTAGAGACGCGGACCTGCAAACAATAGGTCCCGCATTCGAATCTCGTCACAGTCAAATCAAATTATGCATTAGGATTTGTTCCGGATAGACAATAACTTTGTGACCTTCAGTGTTTACTGTTATTGCATCTATTTCTGGTGGATTTTCAAAGTACGCATCCGTGCATGCTTTTTGGGGTAATATAGGCTAGATCAAAACACCTTGGGCAGTGAAAGAGTAGGGGTTTCCACAATTCTCTCATCTTTTCGCTTGACGAAAAAGTCAGTTATTGTCACTTATATTGATAGTTATTATATCATTGTCATTCACGAATGAAAGAAAAACCAATGTTTTTGTGCCATGAAATGAAATAGCTTTGACAGTGAAAACTTCTTCAGTCTTGCTAGGAATTCCTCTATTCCAAGTTGTAAGTTAGTAGACACTTGTAAGCCTATTACTGGCTAATAAGCTGTTAAAACGGCCAGTGGCAAAAGCCATACATTTTACAAATGCTATTTGTGGTGGAGGTAAACATAATAAGAAACTTTAGTCAGTTTAACACAATGCTTAATGGTGTGTGGCGAAATAATCAAACTTGGTGATATATAAGCATTATGGTGTAGTGGTTAACGACAAAGCCTCTCAGGTGGGAGACCCGGGTTCGAATCCAGTGAGGGCAACAACAATCATCACTTTTAATTGCGGGCCGGCTGAATTAGGCTTGCTTGGTTCCTTTTCTGGTTTATCTGTCTAGGTGAGCAGTTGCCTAGTATGGCTTTTATATACAGTAGCTTGGCATATGCATATACGGTGATAGCAGAAAGAGTTATGGCATTAATATATGTCAGGGGAATTCAACTCTGACCCACAAGGTTCAGGGTCTTTAGGTTTTCTGTTCTAGTTCATTGTTAATTGCACCCAGGGAAATTTGTCACTGATTAGCAGGTTGCAATGAAGGAAAAAAAAATTGTACCTTGAAGCCAGTTCACCTGCACTATGTTTGATGGCCAACCCCTCTGTCTATCTGTGGATGGCTTCTATTCACCCTCTGACCTCTTCTATCTGCCAGCAGTGTCACAAAACCAGCCTTGCCATCACTGATCTCTCCTGGAACATTCTCAGAACCATTTTGGAATTCTTGTGGAACACTTGTGCCAGCTTGCAAATTATGAAAAGGAAGGATTTGTTCTTGAAATACACACACACACACACACACACACATTATTTTACAGTGGAAAGGTCCCATTCACCAAAAGCCAAGTCTCGTTACCACCTATATTTAAAGGCAAGTGGAATACATGACGGATCATTTGGAACAGTGTGTGGGTCGCTGCTTTGGAGTTTCTCGTTAGATTTTTCCTCACTTTACTTCCCTGTCTTTCCCAGCCCTTTCTTCTCCACATGGAAATGTTATCAAGTCTATTTGAGGTATGGACTTAATTTGGGATTCTGGTAAAAGATGATGTTGTGACGGTATGGCAAAGAATGGGAAGTGGGGGTTAGGAAAGGAAGGGGTTGTGGATGTTTGTTGGTTGCTACGACTTTGGAGTACCTCCTGAATCGTGCCCTATTACCTTTTTAGTGCACTACTTGGGACCAACTCTGGTTGAAGGCAGTGCACTATATATGGAATAGGGTGCTGGTTACAAATGCAGACGTATTCTCCTTCCTGTTTTGACGAAGATGTTGTATTGTTCAGCTGGAGAGTCTTGTGTGTGCCTATACCTGTGACACTAACATTACCACCAAGGGCTGCAAAGATGGCTGTCTCAGACTGGAGTATGTAGCAAACGATAGAGCGGTGGAATATTTCGGCTTGAGTCGCCAGGCATGGCTTTTGGTGGATTTGCCGTGCTCCTCTCTGGTCTGTTTATTCAGTTCCTCATAAATTGGGTAGGACACTGCTGTGTGTGTGTGTGTGTGTGTGTGTGTGTGCATCCTCCTACAGTAGGTCTGTCTAAGTAACAGGAAGTCAGGAAGGGAAAAGTTGGGAGTTACGGGAAGTGATGCGACAGTTAAGGAATGTCCACTGCTGCTGCCCACTGTAAAAGCTGAACACCCCCAGACACAATCACGGGACTATGTTAAGACAACAATGTATTTACAGCTTGTGACTTGTACTGACAAAGCCAGAAGACTATGAAAAATCACCCACTTAGCTTGTTTCTGTGTGTTCTCCTGTTTTAGTAAAACATGGAAAATAATGCTAAGTCAGGACATTTGGCCAGTCCTTTTAAAAAAAAAAAAAGATTTATTAGGCTTGGAGTTAAGTTTAGGGTCGGGATGCACCGATACCACTTTTTTTCAGGCCAAGTATGAGTTCTTATATTTGGGTACTTGCCAATACCAAGTACTCAAAGCTGGACCAGGTAGGATTTTTTCAGTAAAAAACAAAAACAAAAGTTTTGTCCCCTGTAAACATGTTGTGGACCGGGTTCTACCGTTTCCACGATTCTCTCGTCTTTTCACTTGATGAAAAAGTCCGTTATCGTCACCTATATTGATAGTTATTGTATCAATGTCATTCGAATGAAAGAAAAATGAACGTTGTGCCATGAAATGAAATAGCTTTGTCAGTGTAAAGTTCGTCTTCAGTCTTGCTAGCAATTGCTCAATTCCTATGACGTTTCCAAGTAGTAAGATACTAGTAGGCCTATTTCAGGCTAATAAGCTATTAAAACAGCCAGTGGCAAAAGCCATGTAGTTCATAGATGCTATTTGTGGTGGAAGTTAACTTCATAAGAAATGTTAGTCAGTTTAACACAATGCTTAGTGGTGTTTAGCTAAATATTCAAACTTGGTGTGATGTTAATGATAACTTCTCAGGTTGACATTTCTGTATTAAATTTTTTATTCTAATATTTTGCGATACTGGATTTTTCATTTCCATGAGCTGTAAGCCCTAATCATCAAGATTGAAAAAAAAGGTTAATTTCACTTTATGTGTAATGAATCTAGAATATATGAAGGTGTCACTTTTTGATTTGAATCACAGGAAAAATGAACTTTTCCACGATATTCTAATTTTTTGAGATGCACCTGTTTGTCAAGTTAGTGTGCCCCAATCGATCTTAATACTGGCATACTAGCTTACTATACACTTTGAGCTACAGTACCACATCTGTTGGATTGGATCCCCACAAGGATAGAAAAAAAAACGTGTATGTGTGCACAACAAAAGTACTTTGGAATGTGCATACTGTAGGCCTATATTTACATAAAAAAAGATTGGAGGAACTGAAAACCTAGCATGTGGAGGGGTGACAAAAAAGATGGGCATTTTATTGTTGTTTTTTTGGTAACTGTATACCATTGTGCTGCTTATGTTGATCACCAAAAGGATAGTGGACCCTAGATGGGTAGGTAAGGATAAAATTTATGTTAAATAATTCCTCGCTTTAATTGGTCTATGGCAGGGGTTCTCAACTCCAAGCCTAGGGACCCAGATGACTGCTTGTTTCTATTCTGCCTGATAGTCAATTGCATTCACCTGGTGTTCCAAGTCTAAATTAGTCAATATTTAGAGGGTTAGAATGAAAACCAGCAGTACTTTGGGTCCCAAGGTCTGGAGTTGAGAACCACTGGTCTATGGGACAGAAAAAAATATATAGAATCTCTGGTAAATAGAAACGCTCACAGTTACAAATGACTTTTATAGACATCAGAACAGAAACTCATGTTGTGTCTGCATATCAAATTCACAGTTTACGCTACAAAACCAATTTGACTGAAAATTCTATCATGGGGGAAAAAAAACATTGATAGCAGAATAGGTCGATTTTTTTTCAAACAACATTTTCTAAAAGGATTGTGGACCATTACAGTACTCTCCTTACTTTTTGGTAGGAATCAGAGGGAAACAGTTGAGGTGGAGACACAGGTGAAGGCTGGAGACTGGTATTCAAACCTAGTCCCTAGTGGGGAGCCATGTATGTGGATGGAGCAGGGAGTGTTAATACTGGACCACGTCAGTTCATTATTAATATAATTGATAAATATTATGCTTAGTAGTCCAGTAAATATTTCTACCAGGTTGTCAATCAAGTACGGGTACACAGCACTACCAGCCTTTCTGGACAATGCACCACTGTTTCAGATTTGGAACAAATTAAGGCTGGAAATGTCAATGCAATCCAAATAAGGAGGGCAGTCACAAGTCAATCAACAACTAAAAATACAAGGTAGCTAGAGGCAAGATATCATTGGACTTACATTATTGATTTTGAACATTTAGTACAGTACTGTGTTCTTACAGGCAGGTGACGGATAAACAAGTGCAGCATTTAGCCTAGTGGTTATCAATGATTGTTAGATCAGAGGGAGACAGTCCACGGCTTTTAGTATTGCCATTTCTACTGCATTTGCCTTCATCGCACATCTACACATTCCACCTGTAATATACATATACTTTATACTTGTAAATAATTTTCTGCCCTCTTTGCACTTCTGGTTTGATGCTTTCTGCATTTCGTTGTACTGTAGTTGTACTGTTCAATGACAATAAAGTTGAATCTAATCCAATCAAATCCCAGAGCCAGCCAAGAGAAATATGTCAATTGGAAGCTGTTGAAGTAGTTAATGGATATGATTTAGACTGATTTAGCATGGACACCAAGATTATCACTCCTACGATTAGTGCCATTGGATGTTAAATGACCGAATCAGGACGGCCGTTTAACGTCCCTAATGAAAAGTTGCACAGGGCAATGTCTCTCTTCATGCCTCTGTGGCACTGGGATTTTATATTTAGACCAATAGGAAGAGTGCCCCCTGCTGACTCTCTTCCAGAAGCATCTGGTCCCCCATCCAGGAACCAACAAGGACCAACCTAACTTATTTTAATAGGCAAGCTAGTAGATAGGCTCGCCAGATAGATTTGTGTACCTATTCAGAATCTGAAACCAAGCATGCTGGCTAAAGTTAGCAAAAGTTTGTATTGGCTGGAATGTCTAAGCTGAGCAAGTTAGCACTGTGTAAACAAGCTCACCATTTGTCTTTGTCCCAAATGGCATCCTGTTCCCTTAACAGTGTACTACATTTGACCTCAGCCGCATGAGCCTTGTTCAAAAGTATTGCACTTGAAAAGGAATGGGCTGCCATTTGGATGTTAACTTCCACAGACAATATTTTCCTCCTTTTGAGAAAAACATCAGTCTCTACCCCCCCGCATCAAACACACACACTAACACAATCCATTCCCACACACATGCACACTTACTCCTGAAGGATATCGTCAAGATCTCCCCCGCCGTGCCAAAGAACGGGTGAAACAATCCCTCCCTCCATCTCCTGACCAAACAATGGACATTCCTGCCATTCCTAAGGCCACTTCCTCTCTGTAACTCAACCCATCTCATCCCCCATTCGTTTGTTGGTTTCTTCTTTCTCTGGATGCATTTTAAATGACAGTTTGCTCCCTTTTAATGCACACTTTGCCCAGAGTCCTACGAGCCCTGTGTCAATAGTAGTGCACTACATAGGGGCAGGGTTTCATTTATGATGGAGACTCTCCTAAACACGTCCGCTCCCCTTGAGTGCGTTTTCTCAGCGGAGGACCAACTGTAAAATTGTCTAGCATTAATCAGACCCCAGGGGCGGTTATGTGTTGGAGATGCAGGATTGTACCACGGGTGAAGTGCCTTGTCAGCACTTATCGGCACAGACTGAAATGTTGTGTTTGTGTGCCTGTCTGTGCGTGCCTGTCTGTGCGTGCCTGTCTGTGCGTGCCTGTCTGTGCGTGCCTGTCTGTCTGTCTGTCTGTCTGTCTGTCTGTCTGGGTCAGTATTTCTGTATTCTTCTGTTTGTGTGGGTCAGTATTTTGTGTGTCAGTGTTTTGTGTGTTCATTTATATGTGTGTGTTTCAATACTTGTGTACTTGTTTTTCTGTGTGTGTTTATGTGCGTCTTAGTTTTTGTCTCTCTGTAGGCGTGTTCACACTGCACCTTAGCCTAGGGCTAAGAGCTTTCTAAGCCCTGGGCTAAGGGCCTCCTAAGCCCAGGGCTAAGCAAGTGTTCACCCTTGCATATTTTGAAGTGGGATAGCACCACCCTTAGCCTGGGGCTAGCTGGCCCTGCTCCGGAGCAGGGTTAGCACCTACTTTACGGGGCTAGCCCCAGAAACACGGTGCCAAAATAACCAGTGTGAAACGGGGTCAAGAATAAAATCATAGAACGTTTATTGTCCAATCACAAAACCTGCCCTTTCACTTAATTTACATATGCTCGTGAAGAGCGCTGTTACTAACAGCTGCATCTGTTTTGGTCCTTTCACTCTGCAAACTTTTGTCGTTTCATTATACCTGCCAAATCTTAGCGAAGTAGTTATTGCAGCTTTCTTTGAACGTAAATCTAGCAAATAAGTCGAAAGAATGAAGGTTGACTAACATTTTTCTCTTTCTTTGCGTAGTTTTAACAAAGTTGTCCAAAAAAATACCCACAGGGTGGGCATCTTGATCAACCGATGTCAAGTCGTTAATTAAATCGCGGTAGCGTAACATTGATCATTTGTTAGTGATGTAGTCTATGGTAAAATTATTCGCATGCCGGAGAGAACGTAACATTTGTAGCTTATCATAGAATGTAAAATGATATTGTGTTGTATTTGTCCATTAGCCCAGGGCTTAGGAATACAAGTGTGAATCCTTAGCCTATGGTTAAACCTTATCCCAGGGTTAACAAACTCTTGTGTGAACACAGGCTAAGCTATAGTTGTAAATGTAGGGTATATTGTGTCACTTTGGTGATTTATGACCCTGGTGGGCGGGGCTTCCAGATTGATGTGACAGGTGGGCGGGACATACGGTTTGCTGGGTGGGACTTCCGGTGTGACGTATGGACTTCCTGTATGACGTGTGTTGGGGCGGGACTTCTGGAATGACGTATGCATGTCCGGTGACTTTGTAATTTATGATTGCATTGATGTGTCCATGTTTGATGTTTTACAATGACTGATAAGCACCCCGGACGAGTGTTATAACAGGTGCGATATGTTTGATGTTTAACGATGGGGGTCTTAGGGTTCCGGAATGTTAAATTCCCAGGCAATAAGTAAGTGTTATGTCAGCGGCAAGATGTTTTGGTGTTCTTCACGTTAGAACTATACTGGCTACAGTGATTAAAATTGTGGATAAAGCTTAACTAGTTAGTTCAGATAGTTGTTGACGTTTGACAACCAAATATATTGATACTTCCTGTCCGGTAGAAACGCCATTCTCGTTAGTTATCGTGGCTCAGCCGTGACATCACGTCATTTAATTTTATCTATTAACGACAAACTCATCCGCTTACATATAAACGCTGGCTATTGTCACCATATCGCCATTAATCTCTTCAACATTTAACAAACACAAGTCCATAATATAGCAATCAAAAATCGGATTTCACAAGTTGCTTCAAGTAATTACGAGAATGCCGCACATCTTACATGGAAGTCCCAGCATCCGCCCACACTAACACAGACAGGTATTCTCAAACTCGCAAATACTACAGTTTGTAACCATCGTTGCCTGTTAAACATTTATACCAATGCGAAGAAAACAATCTCGCATTGATCCCCGTTGTACAATTTTATAAGACGCATTTACAAAAGTTTTGTTTACCTGAAATAACATATCTTGACCTGTCAACGATTCACCGTTGTTCATGCAAATTTATACGCTACCTTCCAGGTAACTTTGTAACGTTTTGCCATATAATGCAACTTAAAAGTTAATGCTGACTTAAAACAAACATTTTTATTACAAAAATCACCACTGCTCATGCATACACATGTACCATAATCATTGTTTTTATTTTTAACAATATTTTAAACCCAACCACGATACAATCAACCTAGTCATAATGTGTGGTCGGCCCAGGCATTGACTGTTCCTTCAAAATAATAGCATTGCTCATGCGATGTTTGTTTACTGTAGTGCTTTGTTGGACTACAAACCTTGTGTGAAACACGGGATGTTTTTCAACCTGCATATACTACAGTTTGTAGTGTTTATTTAGGGACGTTTACTATGGGCAGATCTGATCTTAAGGTCCATCTCTTGTTAAAATGAAAAATGGGCTGAAACTCTCCAAAATCGTAAGTCCCGACCCCTTCTTTATATCTTACACAAAAAAGCATGTTTCCCACACGTAATTCTGTGCTTGTGGAAAAACACCATGCTACACGCACATTGCAAAACATGGAAGGTTAACACCCACTGGTTGTAGGACATCTGTTGTACCACTCATCAGAACATAAAATGCCGGGGGGTTTATAGAATTGCTGAACCCTGGCGCCCTTTTGTTAAACACCAAACATCTTGTCGCTGATATAACACTTACTTATTGCCTGGGAATTTAACATTCCGGAACCCTAAGACCCTCATTGTTAAACAACAAACATATCACACCTGTTATAACACTCGTCCGGGGTGCTTATCAGTCGTTGTAAAACATCAAACATGGACACAACAATGCAATCATAAATTACAAAGTCACCGGACATGCATACATCATTCCAGAAGTCCCGCCCTAACACACGTCATACAGGAAGTCCATACGTCACACCGGAAGTCCCACCCAGAAACCGGATCTCCCGCCCACCTGTCAAATCAATCTGGAAGCCCCGCCCACCAGGGTCATAAATCACCAAAGTGACACAATATACCCTACATTTACTACTAGCTAGCCCAGGGCCAGACTTAGCCTACGGCTAAGATAGCCCGGGGCTTAGAACAATGCAGTGTGAAAAGGCCTTGTGTGTGCTCACTCGTTAC
>JACXGI010001563.1:46741-89958 GCA_016801175.1 Esox masquinongy
TGTGTGTGTGTGTGTGTGTGTGTGTGTGTGTGTGTGTGTGTGTGTGTGTGTGTGTGTGTGTGTGTGTGTGTTTTAGTATTTGTCTCGGTGTGTGGGCTCATCACACAATGTTTCTGTATTTGCATGTGTACACCTTACTATTTTTGTGTGTGAGTGTGTGTGTGTGTCTGCTTGTCACAGTATTTGTTTCTGTTTGTGTACGTCTTAGTATTTGTTTGTGTTTGTGGGCTCATTACAGTATTTGATTTTGTGTGTGGGTACACGTCTTAGTATTTGTGTGTGTGTGTGTGGGGGGGGGGCTTATCACCCTACTTGTCTGTGTGTTTTTGTATGTTTGTGTGTGTGTGTATGTTTTAGTATTTGTTCTGTGTTCATTACAGGATTTGTGTGTAAGTCTCCTCTCTGTGTGTGACCTGCTATAGTGAGTACTGCAGCAGTCCTCAAGTCCTAATTTCTATAAACTGTCCCAGGATTCCACTGATACACCGGGATTCCACTGATACATGACCCTCCACACACCCACTCAAATACACACTCAGACCAACACATGTCCACAAGATGTGTGTGTGTGTCTCTTGAGAGAGTAGATCATTTGACCAACTTCATGTGAGAATGTAAAACATGACGATGGACATAATAGCGCGTGTGTGCGTATGGTTGTGTGAGACCACTGTGACTGCTACATTGTCCACCATGTAGAGGAGTTGGGTGGAGTGTTATGGCCTGGCAGCAGTGGCTGGTACCCTCATACATTTTATACTCTGGAGTGACTCGCAACTGCGGGTCCAATACCCTCCGTTCCTGGAAGGCTAAAATGTGCTTGGTCTTCCTAATCACAGATTGATTCAGACCTGGGAAATCAGGAAAAGCGCAGTTAACTGACACATCAAAACAAAAACCAGACGACTTTCTTGGCTCTCGTGGGCCAGAGTTTAATAGACCTCCTCAATAGAGAAATATTACTACAAGGCTGGCCAATTCTGACATAATATTCCCTAATTTGCCAAATCAGCTCTGAAATTGATTGGATGTGAAAAGATTTGTGATAGCAAAACCGATTAGTATTAGTCAAAATCTGAGTTTGGGTACTTTTGTACTTCTGACCGTGTTATCTTATTTATGTTAATATGGACATGCATGTTCACATTCAACTCCAAATTGCAAATCAGGGTGCTTGTGTGGAGGGGAGGGTATTTAATGGAAGTGTCAAAGGTCACGACAGGTTTGTTTTGTCATATTGGCATTATCAGGGACATTCCTGTCATTTTGAATAGTGCGAGGGATATACAGAGAGGGAATGACGGACACACACACAGTAACAAACAAGGTATTGTCCTGCTGTGGACTTCACCCTTCCTGACAGAGCCCCATGGAATGGGCCTTCGTCCCCCTGCACTGATTACCGTGTGTGTGTGTGTGTGTGTGTGTGTGTGTGTGTGTGTGTGTGTGTGTGTGTGTGTGTGTGTGTGTGTGTGTGTGTGATGGGGGAACAAATGAAACAAAGGGTGCCTGATTGTAGTCTGTACAAACAAAGGCAGAGAGGTGAGACAGCGGCTGGACTGGTGAGGCGAGAGGAGAGGGACTGAGAGATGGAGCTGTGTGGAGGAGAGGGGGAGACAGGTGTTTAGGTTATTATGACGAGTGTGTTGACCCTTGGCTTTCTGTAGGGTGTTTAGGTTATTATGACGAGTGTGTTGACCCTTGGCTTTCTGTAGGGTGTTTAGGTTATTATGACGAGTGTGTTGACCCTTGGCCTTCTGTGTTGACCCTTGGCATGTAATCGAAACACATATAAACATTACACACACGTTTGAAGTTTGAAGGTTACGGCAAAGGTGGTCCCTTCAGGCACAACTGTAACCCATGTAGGGCCACGCTGATATGGAGTGTGTGTGTTTTCGACAAGAGGTCCGTCACGATGTTGTCGGCAGACATTTTGGACCACGGGTTCTACGAATTCATTTAGATTCCAAACCCGAGCACCCCTCCCTCCCTTATCTCCTTTTGAGACAGGAAGTACCTCTGCATATTTCCCTGTGTGGAACAATAACCATATGGAACTCTGGTTATTATTTTAACACCGTACTAGTCTTTATCTGCTCAGAACATGGCTTCCTCTCTCTCTCTTTCTCCCTCACTCCTCCCTCTCCCCCTGAGTCACTCATATTATCCTGCCCAGAGAGTGGGATGGAATGGGGGAGGGAGGATTGATGGGGGAGTGACTGAAGCATAGAGAAAGCTATGTTTGGTCTATGTGACTGAAGCAAGGGAAGGTGAGAGGGAGGGAGGGTGGGAGGGAGAGACAGTGAGAAAGATGGGAGGGGAGGGAGGGATGGGAAGGGAAGGTTGGTGAGGTTGGTTTTTCCTCCATGAGCGTTTATGTCAGTTGAGATGGACGACGGAGAGGGTGAATGAGAGCAGACCTTGAGCGTCTGCAACCATAGGAAAATTCACATGGACTGAACCAGGCTCTCAAAAGAAGAGGATTTGCCAACCGGATAGTTTCTTCACTCAGAGACCTGTGTTGACATTTGTGTGTACCAGGCCTGATCTGAGCCAACGTTTTTATACTGAGGGACATTATAAAGAAGTTCAGCAGCATTTAGGATTTAGGGCCATCTTGCTTGGTTTAGGCCCATTGTCTTCTAAGATTGGACCGGAGCTTCTTTGGAGTCTTATAAGGACTGTTCTCCGACAAGCTGATGATTGAACTAAGCTTGACCCTGTCCCCAACTGACCCAGTCGATGCTCTTTCAGGATCTGGGTTGTCTAGAAGTGTCATCTGTGTGGATCCACTCTGGTAGGTCCTGGACTGAGTCTAGAATAGTTAAAACATTTTTGTATTAGCTGTCTCAATTTTTGGGGGTTCTACTACCCTCCATTTATGCTTTCCCTCCATGCAATTTGTGTGACCCTACTTTAACCCCCACACTTTATCTTTGAACATGTTGGCCTCAAAATGTTTTGACTGTGTGTGTTTGACCTCAGTTTTTGTCATTGTCTTTGGCTGCGTTTACACAGTCACAGCAATTCTGAACTTTTTTTTAACTAAGCAGTCTTTTGACCAATCAGAGCAGATCCTAAATAAGTTTTGATGTGATTGTTCAGATGACCACTTAGTTGGGGGTAAAATCGGCACTGTCGTTATGACCTTATTTCTTAGTCTAGAGTCTGTATCTGTTTACTTTTGTACTTTCTGCTTGAATACATTTTAGCAGTCATGCATTTAAAATGCTAATGTAACATAGTCAAAGTAACATAAAGAATAGACAAACGACTGCACACACGCATCTTGTAATCCATTCATGATTTTGGTTAAAAATAGTACAAAAAACATTGTGAAGCCTTGTGAAGTTTATTTAATTTCCTGAATGTCTGACCATGTCTGACCACTGATTGGCTGTGGTCGCTAATGGGCTAATCAGGTTAACTGTGGTTTGTTCGTCTGGGGCGATTTGTGTTTCTGTCTTTCACATACATTTGTCTCTGGAGAACAATGTCCTTGGGTCACATATGAGTCTAATACATTTTCCTGAACAGTAAATTTATCTTGAAGTTGGTTCGTAATTTCATCACCCTTTTGCAGGAGAACTTTCCAGCATATAGATGAAGTAAAACCTGTATTGTATTTGAGATTTTAAGGCTTCTAAAATGAAATCCTAACTCTGTAATAATTAACATGACCTGTTGCTGCTGGGTTCTTTTCATACTATCGGAAATTGTCTCCAATTAAGATACAACATCTGTAGTATATATCTAGGTCATTATAACGTATATTAATCAGAGTGGTAGGTCACTTAGTGGTTGAGTGTATGACCATTAACAGAAAGGTTTCTCGATCAAATCCAAGAGGAGGCTAGGTGAAAAATCAGTTTGGTCCTTGAGCAAGACAGTTAACCTGAATTGTTCCTTTAAATCACTTTGGAAAAGACCATCTGTTAAATGACTACAATATAAATGTAATTAATTCACGATATAGTCATTGTTTAATGCCATGTTTCACCAATAATATATGTCAATTGATACAATACATATCTAATTTTCTCCAGGATAAGTATCTCCAGGATATTTCCAAACACATGTTCTTTTGAAATATTCAAGTAACTGGCCCGTTTCACCAACAGAGATTTAGCTTTTTTGTCTTTTCTATATTATCTTAATGTCTTTCCATACTGGCTTAGTTTTCATAGTCATCAATCATTCTAGACTTAATCTGGGCTCCACTAGAAGGGTAATTCACCATTTATACATCTGGTGTTATTTTCACTTTTGTGTTTGTAGTTGACACCCTAAACCATATTTTTATTTGTTTTATTTTGATATACAGAAATTTGGTTGTCACATTTTCCTGAGTCATTGCTTGTCATTGACTAGAATGTATTATGAAAATTTGTCTTAGCATATTGTAAACCAGCTCAAAAACTCTCTGCACTGTCTCTGCATTGTCCCATTAATCAATTTTTGCATCTTTCTGTTGTTATAAACCTTGTAAGTCACATGACACAGTGGAAAAAATTAACAAATAATTAAGTGCAGAGACATCACTTAGAAAAATATTCTGATGTCATATAAGTTGGTCTGAAGGTTATAAGCATTTCTTTTAACATCAGAATGCATTGTGGTCATCCATTGCAGAGCAATGCTAAACCTATGTTCATATTTCTCCACTTTTATATTAAACATTAAACAAAGAAATTCCTTGGAGGCCATCTACCAGCAGAGTGAGTAAAAATAAGGCCATAATATGTAAAAATGGCAGAATGTCCCCTTTAATAGGCCCTGGAAAAGAGCTCCATTAATAGTCCCGTAATAGATGATAATAGTGTTTTGTTCTACACAGTTTGGAACTTGTTCCAAATTCTTTTTAGTTCTTGAACTATTCCCAAGGGTTCTAAATACCAACACCAGACGGATGTTGTCAGGTATCAGATCAGAAAATCCTCCACGGACGCACACAGAGATGCATTTTCAGGAACTTGTTTCCTTCTTGACATTCTTTATATAATAAAAATAAATATTCCAAATCGAACTGGGTAAGATCTGTATTTTAACTTCATCAGCTTTGTTTTTCCCAGGGCATATTTCTAGAATATTCCCGGAAATCCATGTTTAGTTTGTTTTCATCACAAGATGCAATTTCTTCCCCTTGATAGGAGAAAGCTTTTCGTGTTCTTTTTCTACTTCTGGGTATTCCATGGGATTATTCCCGGTGTGCTGTTCCAAAGTTATTAATAGCTTTGAAAATAATGGTCCTTTCATAAGCTGGAATATCCCATGAGCTATGCAAACTTTGTTCCAGGCTCCTACCTGGTGTACACACTCAAACACAAACTTGCACACACGTCTACTGAATCAACCAACTTGGCCGGGCCGGGATTCAAGTACAGGAAGTCTCCTGCACTCCTGGGAACAGTTTTGGGTGCAGCCGGATATTCAGACCTCTATTAATGTAACTTTGGAACCTCATTATGTGGACTCCGGCCATGCAACCTTTGTGGGGTTGAGAGACCATGATGGTACTAATATGAATGGAAAGCATTGAACTAGTTTGTTTCGGTCCTGAAGTGAGTGACTCACATGCTTCGTGTTTCTCTTTGCTTTTTTGAGCTGTTGAGCTTGACAAAATATGGACTACTGCAGTGAAGACGTAATGGTGGTCTTCTGTATACCAACCCTACCTTGTCACTACACAACTGATTTGCTTGTACACATTACAAGAGGAAAGAATTATCTTTTAACAAGGCACACCTGTTCATCCAAATGCAGTCCAGGTGACTTCCTCATGATGCTGTTTTGTTTTTTTGTTTTTTTTATTGTAATGCTTTTTTGGT
Organism: Esox masquinongy; assembly: GCA_016801175.1. NCBI lineage: Eukaryota > Metazoa > Chordata > Actinopteri > Esociformes > Esocidae > Esox > Esox masquinongy. The sequence continues at coordinate 52,573 of JACXGI010001563.1, forward strand.
TACTTCATGATTCCATATGCGTTATGTCATAGTTTTGTCTTCACAATTATTCTACAATGTGGAAAATAATAAAATGAAGAAATACCATTGAAAGACTAGGTGTGTCCAAACTTTTCACTGGTACTGTAGATCTAAATGATGGTTCCAACTCTGTTTACATGTGCACTAGGAGGTTCAGTTCTTGCACTGAGGATTTACAGGCAATCCTGGTAGCTCCTATCAGCTGATTATCAAATACGTGCCCCAAAGACAGCGCAACGCTAAATGCTGAAAATATATTTGCCAAATATCAGTTTTGCTGGATATATTGTGTTGATTAGATTAGTTATCAATGTCTAGTCTTGATTCTAGGCTTTGCGTTTGCATTTGGAATAAGTGGCTGGTGTCTAAAAACACAAGGACCAAAGAAGTCAATGCAGGTCAAGCTGGCCATTCTGATGCAGATAATTTGGAATACATTTGTCAGAGACAGTAAAAAAAATTAGGTGTGTCGAAATCAACAGTCTATTATTCAGGCTGTAATTTCTGTCCACTAGTTGTAAAAGAGGTGCTGTTGAACCAAAAAAGGTCTCTAAAAATATTATATCATATCCAGTATGTGCCTTTTTGTGCCTCCTGTAATCAGAACCAAGCGTGTTTGAACTTCCTCTGTATCTACTTATATATTAATTCACAAATTAACAACATAATATACATGCCGGCCAAAATGGAAGATTTTTTTTTGTTCAGAGAGAAAATGCCACATATTAGTTTATTGGAGAACACAACATAACTTTTACGAGTCTTGGCATTAGATTCTGCTACAAAAGGAAAAGCAGAACCGAACAGGTGGAGGCAGGGATGTTGGGTGGGTTCGCACCTGCATGCAAGTTTGACCAGCACACCAGAACTGAGTAAGTAACCTGACGATTAAATAGTCAGTATGAAATTTGATATTGACCAAATAATGCTCACCATAATGAAGAAAACAACAACAAAAAAACAGAGGAGGTAGGCATGGCTGTGTCAGCCTTTACCATTCACAGAACACTTTACCAGCCGAACTAGACTGCAAGGAATGCAAAAACAATAGTTAGCCTCAAAAACAGGATGACCTGAAAAAGTACCAGTAAGAGCCCACCGAGAAGCAGATAAGTCATTGTGGACAGATCAGACAAATATTAACTAAGTACGAGAGTGATGTCAGGAGGAAAGTGTGGAGCAAAGAAAGTCACTGGCATACCAATTCTTCTGTGAACTATGGTGGAGGGGGGAGGTTATGTTTTGGACATGTATGGCTGCCACTGGAATTGGCTCAATTGTCTTCATTGATTATTTAACTGCTGATGGAATTCTGTATACAGAAACATCTTGTCTGCTGAGATCTGACCAAAACTCTTTGGACGGCACTTCAAGTTGCAGCAGGACAATGACTCAAAACATACTGCTAAAGCAATCAAGGGGTTTGTCAGGGTAAAAATAGAATGTTCTCAGCTGGATCAATCAAGTTAATCATCTAACCTGAATCCAACTGCGCATGCATTTCACTTGCTGAAGACAAGACTTAAAGCAATAATGCAAAGAAACACAGAGGAACTGAAGATTGCTCCAGTACAGGCCTGGCAGAACATCCTTTGCTAAGCATCACTAGGGAAGATACCCAGTGTCTGTTGCTGTCTATGAGTCACTTGCAACCAAGTACTAAATATGGCAACTATGATTGTTTATTTTTCCAATTACATTTGGACCCCTAAAATAGGCAGACTAGTGGTTAAATTGGGATTTTGGAGGAGAGGGAGCCCTACATTTTGGGAGTTGAGGAACTCATGTGCGGGGGGAGACAGGATTATAAATGCCAGTTTTCATGGGCTTAATAATTGGTTAACTATGCATAAATAAAGTATATTAACCAGATATTCTGTCAGTTTTAATATATCCAAATATACTGTAAGTTGTATATGTGGCTAGCGTTGCAGGTAGATGATAAAGTGAAATATTTTTGGAGTTAAGTTAGCTAGTTAGCTACTTTATTTTTGCTTTGGAAATAGTCAGTCAGCTTCCTTGTCTTGCTGTTTCCAGCTTCTTTTTCCATCTTTACTGTGGAGTTCAAAAATCCACCCTCATCAAACCATCCCCATTTCACAGAAAGTTAGCTAACATTAGATAGCTAACTACACACCACATTCTACAGAAAGTTAGCTAACGTTATCACAGCTACCTAGAAGAGAGTATTATTTGCTTTCTTAGTTAGATAACTTCTGTTTAGACATAGTATACAAAATCTCTTGGAATGTCTGCTTAAATGGATAGCACTGATTATATGGATAGCACTGATTACTGATTATATACTTATTTAAATAAAACTTTCCATAGGATTGAACTTAGCGATATTTTTCACTCTGGATACTGTACTGACCAACACGATAACGTGCGACTGCTATTTATTTTGAATTGATTTATTCTTTATTCCTGCTGTTTGTTCTGTCAGTCCATTTTCACACTACAGCAGCTACATGTAATCTCGCACTCACTCGTCAGAATGCGTTCTGGGACGTTCATGAATTCATAAATACAGAGAACTCTATGATGCTTTATCTACAGTGCCCAAATTTCAGACCAGTGTCTCCTGTGAATTTACGAATGTGTCTAGGTCTCTGGCCCAATTTAACCCCTGGGGCAGACTATGTATAAAAAAGGCTGTAATTCCTATAAAAATGGATGTAATTAAACTCAAATTAAAGGTGACCATCTACATTGTAGCCTCTTAGTCATTGTTTGATTTCAAGTCCAAAATGGTGTAGAACAGACCCAAACCAACAAAACCTGTGTCACTGTCCAAATACTTACAGACTGCACTATGATCAAGGTTTTCCTTAATCTCAGGTCAGTCACAATGGCCATGTATTCTGCCACTGTGCACTCTCTTTGTATGGCAAATTAGCGTTCCAGTTTACTCCATTTTTTTTGTTTTTTTCTTTCCAAATTGGCCTGTTTTTGTTTTCTGAGGATTTGATTGGTTCTGTGTTGTGTTTCTCCATTTCTCTCTCTCTCACCAGACGCAGCGTCCCTGTGATTAGGCCTCACTCCTGGCACCTGGCCAAGCCATCGACATCGGAGTCCTCCCCAATTTCAACCCCCATCCTCCCTCTCCCCCCCTGTGAGCCCCTCCCTCCTCCCCCTCCTGTGCCCCCCTCTGCCATGCAGCTCCACCCTGGGCCCCACACACTACCCTGGCACTCTACAGCCGACAGCAGGTAACACAAGCAAACAAACACACACACACACACACACAGCTGAGTTTACAGTCAATCACATTTAATTGATAAAGGCCTTTTTCCCATCAGTATTTGTCACAGAGTGCTTATGCAGATACCCAGACTGAAACCACATAGAGCAAGCAGTAAGATTTTAGATCGTACACCAGTGTACGCGTGCACACATTCTATAGCTGACAACCGGTAATGGTTATTTATAAAGGGGTGAGTTGGGAGCAGTTTGTCCCTTTCTAGCCGAATCCCACAGATAATGTTAGCACCTATTAACAAGCAACTTTTGTGTGTGCCTGTGTCTGTTTTGGGAGTGTATTGATGGGCAGAGAAGAGTTATTTTGTCCCTGTGACTTGCTCTCTCACACACAAACATATGCGCTTGCATGTTCTGTGGAGCTAATCCTTGGATTACTGTATTATCCTAAATTGTATAAAACAAGGTCTTGATTTGATTGAGGAGGTATTAATGTATTCCAAACTATTCTTTCCATCCGAGAAGTATTGCATCGCTTTCCAACACGGATTGTGCTATGTACAATGGGATTAAGGTTTAAATGAACTTTTTCTCCCCAATTTGGTGATATTCCAACTCTTGATTAAGGCCCTGTCTTTGACTACTAACCCCCCAAACCTGGATGGAGTGGGCCAGTGGCGCCTTGCTTTGCGGGACACCTGGGTTCATCCACAAGCAGGATTCAAACCATGGTCTTGCAGCGGTCTTGAAAGTGGTTTCTCAAGGCATAGAGGACACAGCGCCAATAAAATAGGAGTGGCAATCATGAAGTTAAAATATGATGCCACTGACTCTCTATTAGGGTTTACAAATGTGCTTTTCACATATGTGTTTCATAGTCTAAGAACAATTGACTGACAAACATTTTTTATAATAGGACTTTGGTATGAATGTGGGATTTTCTGGAATAGGTCAAGCAATGGCTGGATTAACAACATCTAGACAGCATTCATTCTTCCCAGCCCAGAGATTATTATGGTTCCCCACAATGCAAATTTGGTTTCATGTTTATCAATTAGTCCAAGAAAGTTAGCTTTAAATAGTGAGGAGTATAGTTTTGTAACTTTATTCCCCCAGTAAGGAAATAAACTGTGGAAATACACTGCAGGATTTATTTGTTTTTTTTGCAGTGTCATTTCACAATGCCAACAATATACTCTTATCTGCCCGTCAGTGGTATAATATTGGTTCGCTGTATTTTTCCATCTCAGTTTCATTTGTTTATTTTACCCTTAATTTATCACGTGAATTGACTGATAAAACATCCTCATTTACAGCTATGATATAGGACCAGTTAACTGTCATGCTCAGGGATGAAACAACATATTTTTTGTCAGGTCTGGGATTTGATCCTGCAACCATTTGGCTCTTGGTCACATGCACCCCCCTGTGTTGTTGTGATTGGCTGTCATATATCTCAATTGATTCCTCCCCCATCTGGCCCGACATTGTTGTCAAAATGGAAATTGCTGTTTTGATTTTGTGGTTGGGAGTAAAAGGATAATGTACAAGTTATTGCAATTCACTGGTTGCAAAAATCTAAAGAGTTTGCACAATTTGTGTTGTGTAATAAACTTTGCACTAAATTAAATCACATTGAAAGAAATTGTATACAGTAAAAACAATACTTTGTTTAACGCTGTAAAACTGGTGGGCATAGATGTTAGTTTGAATCAGGGGTGATAATGTGAAACAAGGGAGGGAGATTTGTGTTCAGTGAAGTGTAATGCTCTTGTAATTCATCTGTGTTATTAGACAAAACCCATGTGTAACCCTTTAATTGGGAGATGTTCTTAGGGGGTCCTATGACTCCTCCAAGCATCAGTTAGCTCTTCATCCATTTGATTGATCACACTTAGTAAAGATGAGATGAGGTTTTATTTTATGGAGGAGACTGTCATTTGCTCATTTTATTTATGTTGTCTTTTGATATATTACAGCCTTGTATATCCAGCAGGGGTTGCTTAAATTTCTTCTATTTGACCTTGCCTGCTATCAAGCTGTTTGTTTGTGTGCGTGTTTGTGCGCGCGTGTGCATGCATGCGTGTCCGTGCATGCGTGTGTGTGAGAGAGAGACAGAGAGAGAGAGAGAGAGAGAAATAGTGGCGAGGAACACAGTCTTGTGGGAGTATATTTGGGCAGTGCAGGACAGGGTAATTTTGTCCCTGTGACGTGTTTCCAAAGACTAACAATTACACACACGCGCGCGCACACACTGCACACTAGGGGAATTTTGTCCTGTGTCGTGTTTCCAAAGACTAACAATCGTCAGGAAGTCAGACGACCTCATCATGGTCTAAAGTCAATACCACCACAGCGGATAACGGGGCTATTTTGAGACAGGCATCGATTCAAACATTCCTCACTGGCCTATCATCTAGTGACAGGACCCACGATGAAGACATCAGCCGTGAATGTGTTAATGGAAATAATTATGCAATTACATCAGAGCACCTGGATTTCTCAGCTTTTGCTCTTCTTCTTTTGGAAGACTCCAAAAATTCAGTGTGTAATCAAAACCAAACTGGGCAAATCAAAGTTGCTGGGATGATGTCCTAGCCAGCACAGTTTAGTTTGGGGTGGGCACAGTAGCATATAAAGGCTTCTTGTTCAGAAATGGTTCTACAGTATATATCTTCTGAAAAGAGTGGGTGTTTTTTCAGATTGGCAGAATCTGAGACAAGGGATTAAAACCTCAAATGATTACAAAGAAAAAGTTGCTTCCCTTCGACATAAGAAAATGCAGAATGAATTGGTTGAGAGGAAATCGTAGATTATATTAAAGTAGATTATAGTTCATTAAAGTCAACACTATGTACAACTATGTACACTGGGGCATTTCCAAGCTCCGCAGGATTTACTGTGGTATAGTTCCCTCCTGGTCCAAGTTAACATGTCCAAATACAAATAACCATAATTCATGAGAAAGTGACTGTAAAATGGCGATCGTGTTTGTAGTTTTACAGTCTGGTTATGTGTGCATGCAAGAACACACAGTATTGACTCTAGCCAATAACAACAGGAAATAGATTCCCTGGATGTCCACAGTTAGCTGGACTCACACACACACTTGCACAGTGGTTCCCATTTGATAACTGTCAGTGGTATAATTACCTCCAATTACCCTTAATGACTTCGATAGGCCAGTGTTTATGTGACAAACAGACACAAACACACAAAATAATGCTTTAACTAGTTTACATTTTGGCCGGACTCCAATAAAGCCGTCGTTGGTTTATTCTGCAATTCTCATAGTTATACAGACCTGTCTCTGCCCTACACGCACACACACAAACACACACACAAACACACACACAAAACAAAGCAACGTCTGATGAGACACATTGGCATGTACCACCCAGAAAATGAAGACAAAGAGAGGAAGACTGTTAATAAACGCTGTGTGTGTTTGTGGGTGTTTCCCTGTCCGAGTTGAGTGTCTGTGTACATATTTGCTGTGTGTTTGCGTGTCTGAGCATTGTGTATTTAAATTGTGTGTGCCCACTCTGATTCACCAAAGTGTTTTTATTCCTGTCATGTTCTTCATCATCTGCTGATGGAACTGCTGGAAAAGCGGGGATGTCATTTCCTCTGGTTATGACCTCATTTCCTGCCACTTTCTATTCCCACGACGCAGCAGAAATCCCTGACTGCTACCGTTTTGAAATCCTCCCTTTTATTTATTTTTTGCCTTATAATATTCTTAAATACTGTCAGATTAGGCCACATGCCAGTGTCTATTCCAGCTCACTACCAAGTATACAGTCCCTATACTATGTAATATGCCAGTTTGTCCAGCACTTAGCCTAGGACCTTCAAACTCAACTCTGGACCTCAAAGCCAAATATGTTGTTTTTTTTTTGCAACCCCCTAATCAGGGACTGATTTAGACCTTAGACAGAAGGTAAGTGCAATTAATGATGAGGTAGAACAGAAAACCAGCAGGCTCCGGACCTCGTAGGGTAAAAGAGTATCCCAGGCCTATGGGGTTAGATGGTTGGGCCGTACTTGTGCCCTGAACCCTAATCCCTGAACCCTAATTTATCAACTGTAATTCCTCACATTATTAGTTCTGGAAACAGCTAAAATGTACATGTACAGATTAAGACAAGTATGTCCTACGCTTCAAATACATTGCATTTGAACTAGTGCAACTATAGCATTAGCATTTTATTTAAAATATTGTACATTTATATGTGTTGGGTAGAAGGGACAAATATGACTTGTATTGACGATGGTGCTATTTTTTTAACGTTGGTTAAACATTATTCACTCATTCTTTTATCTCTTTTCCTCTCCCAATCCTCTTCTCATATTTTATTTTTCAGTGATCTGTCTATCCAGTGGAACCAGTTATCCAGACACTACTCTACAGATCGAAGCAGTTCTCTAGGTTTGATTTTATATATTTGTACCCAAAAAGATTTAACCACGTGTATACAGTGCATTTCAAGTCAAAGGGAATAACGCAAACCTTTTGACAATGTATTTCCTTTGTGGATTTCTTGTTTCAGGTAGCATGGAGAGCTTAGATCCTCCTAGTAGCCAAGTGTATTACGATTCCCATAATTCCCCAGTGGACCCGGCCATCTTCAACAATAAGAGAGACTACGATTCACACAATTCGCCAGTGGACCCTGCTATATTCAACAATAAAAGAGACTCTGCCTATAGCTCTTTCTCAGCAAGTTCTAATACATCAGACTATATTGTCTCACTGAGGCCTGGTGAGGCCTGTTCTATGGAAAATATTCTCCAGAGCCTGGGACCAGGGGGACCTGCTTGCCGGGGTGACGCCTATGGTGATGCACCATCCCTAGGGAGGGAGTCAGACGAGGCCAAGGATGACACAGGGACTTCAGGCCTTGCCTTAAAGTCTCAGTCGCTGATCAGGCCACGGGTGTGGCAGTCAGAAGCAAAGGAGCGGCCTTCTTCATGCTGTTATGAGGAGGAGAGGAAAGTGGTCACAGGGGAGAGGGGCAGAGAAGAAGGGGAAAAGGGAGTTTCAAGTCCCCCTGAGCCCCCGACCAGGAAAGACAGTTTCAGGGCCACCAGGGGTCGCTCAGGAATCACAGGTGTCAAAGATCAACGATGCATATCCGCCCCCGTTGAAATTCCCAGCCTTTCTTGTTGCCATACCGACAACAAGGCGGATGACGACAGTCCTCAGACCATTCCTCACGTTCAGTGCCGGAACGCGCATCCCACTCCTTGCGAGAGCCAAAAGACAGAAGGGGACCTGGGAAATAGAAATGGGAATAGGGTTGAGAATTTCAAAGGAGATTCCTTGGAGCAGTACTACAGCCTCATCTCCAAGAAAAAAGGATCCCATGTGCACAGAAAACCTGAGAGCCACCAAGACCCCCTCAACCTCCCTTCCCCAGAGAGAAACTGCAATTCCCCCATTCCCAGCACCAGCCCCCTACCTCCACACACTCCCATAGATCCCGACACACCAGGGGAGCCCAACCACCTCCTCCCCCAGAACAAACACTCCTCATCGGTTCTACACAGACACAGTGCCCCTGAGAAACTGTTGTCTCAGCTACATCTGCTAGAGTTCTCCAGTGACCCCTCGGAACATTCAGACTCTAGTTCTGTCCTCCCTTCCAGCTCCCTGTGGTCCCACACTCCCCTCCATTCCACCAAGGAGGACCTAGGAGGGGAACAGCGGAACCAGGGGATGTGGGGAGGGAGCAGATGCTCTACTCCAGGATCGGTGGACATCGATCGGGTTGGTGAAGTCGGGGAGAGTTTGGAGCTGGTGGCTGCTGCTGGTGCTGTCCTCTCCCCCATCCAGGTCCAGCATCCCTGGGGTAGGTCAGTGAGTGTTCCAGGGACAGGGGAGCCCTCCAGTGGTCCAACCATGCAAGAGGTGAGCTCTGAGCGGGTTCGTGAGAAGGACTTTGTGCCTCTAAGTGTTGCAGCAAGTGTGGACAGCTTACTCTTGGAAAATCGAAGAGGAGGGGGAGAAGGAGGAGTAGGAAGGGATGACAATGAAGGAGAAGTGCTGATTAAGAAACCCAGGAGTCACCGTTCATCACGCTCACGTCGCCGGAGTGAACGCTTTGCCACAAACCTCCGCAACGAGATCCAGCGCAAGAAAGCCCAGCTATCAAAGGGCAAAGGCCCAGCAGGCCTGCTCTATGGTGGTGAGACAGTTGAGGAAGAGGGGGGTCCTGAGCCTCAGGACTCCCAGGGGGAAGAAGCGGACAACCCTGATCCGTCTTTCCAGGAGAGGAGATCCCAAGGCAGGTCTGCTTCAGCCAACACTAGCCTCTCAACTCCAGCCTCCGGAAGCCAGAACAGACTACCCTCCGCTTTGACGCCCCAGGTTCACCAGCCATCCCCAGTTTCAGCTCTGCCATCCACCAGGGATGAAGACCCTGGACACCCAGAAAATGAATACCAAGCTACAGACCCACCCAGGACTACACAGAAGTTCGACCCAATCGTGCACAGCTGCCATCTGGATATCCAGGTTGTAGAAGAGCCAGCTCCAGCTGGAAAGGCCCGGCGATGGAGGTGGACACCTGAACACAAGCTACAACCGGAAATGGACACCGACCAACGAGGGGAGAAGGTCTCAGAGAGCTTGGGGGTGTCAGGACGAGGCAGGGCCTCTTCCACCTCCTCTGCCTCTTTTTGTTCTTCTTCCACCATCCGTTCGTCCCGTACTGAGGAGAACGACATTTTACCTTTTGCAGACCGCTGCAAGTTCTTTGAGGAGACTAGCCGGAGTGTGTCAGTGTCAAACCTGCCAGGTTTGACGAGTCGTAAGCAGAGGCCAGATAGACACGGGAGGCAGCCTCAGTCTGTCCAAGCTCAGAGGAGGTACTCCTACCAGGGGGGAATCCAGCAAGAAACTGCACTGTCCATGAATACCACAGAGGCCCATAGACATTCAGCTAGGGGCAACAGGGAGGAGCGGGAGAGAGAAGAGAGGGAAATGGAGAGAGAGAGGGACAGGGAGGAGAGAGAGAGGGAGAGGGAAAGGGAGGAGAGGGGTTGGGTGCTTGAAAGAGAGGAGATGGCTAGAGAGAGGGAGCGGGAAAGGGTTGAGAGGACCAGGGAGAGGGAGGTGCGGGAACAAGAGGAAAGGACAAGGCAGAGAGAGATGGAGGAGGAGAGACAGCGAGAGGAGAGGGCTAGGCTGAGAGAGATGGAGAAGAAGGAGAGACAGCGAGAGGAGAGGGCTAGGCTGAGAGAGGTGGAGAAGGAGGAGGAGAGACAACGAGAGGAGGGGGCTAGGCTGAGAGAGAAGGAGGAGGAGAGACAACGAGAGGAGGGGGCTAGGCTGAGACGACTCGAAATGGAGAGAGAAAGAGAGAGGGAGATTGAGCTGGAGAGAGAACGGGAGAGGAAGAAAGAGAAACAAAAAGAGAGAGAGGAGAAGGCCCTGCCTTCAGCTCAGGATCTATATGTCAATCACACCAAGCCCCAGGACAATGCCTTTTACCAGACCCAGTCCTACTTCCATCCCCAAGCCCAGATCAAGGCCCCTCATTCAGCCTTCCACCTGGTCAATACCCCTCTTGACCAGGACCACCAGGGGCACCCGCCCCTGAGCTACACACCAACAGAGGTACGAGTTACTGTTCAGAAAAGACAGACACACTTATAAAACATTTGTATTTGATTCAACTCACACATAGGTTCAGGTTCATTTCCGAAAAGGCCTTTGGTTCCAGGCCTTGGTTTGATCCCATATCAAGAAATATATTGGGTACTTAATGGGTCCAGATGTGAATAAGGAAGTAGAATATTGAAGCTTGTTTGGCCTCGCCCGGAGGAGGGCGGTTGGCTTATGCAAGAGGATATAAAGAACTAAACACACAGGTTTATTATCAGCTGTTTCCAGTCTTTGAGATGGGAACTGAATCTTCGGTAAATGTTCTTTATTATTCATCTCTGTTAGCTGTCTGTCCTCAAGGTGAAGTTTCTCACTAACTAACAGATGTTTAGGAAAAAGTATGATATTATTGAGTCTAATGGTTCCATTGTTCTAATAGTTCCTCCTTTTTGTTCTAGAAGCTTTTTAAAGTAAGTGATGAGCATTAGTGTCAACAAGACTTGTTCTTTACAAACAATCCTATAGCGAGCAAGCGACATTCCAATGTCTCCAGTTCCTTCTTTATGCATGTTTGTGTGTGTGCAGTTAAAAAACGTTGCCGATGTGTTTCACAGGCGTTTCCTGCGGTGTCCCGACCATTACCGCGTGGACAGACTCAGATCAACAGGAAGTTCAGCCTGACCGAGAGGTAGGTCACTTCCTGTCCGTATCCTGTTTCTATGAGTGTCCCGAATGTTAACATATTCACAAAATAGGGCACTACTTCTCTAGCCTCTCTCTCCCACCTTTCCTCTTCTCTTTCTTACACTGTAACACTTTTTCTCATTCACAATCACACACTCTCAGGTTCACACACAATCACTGTCCACTGTATTTATCTCTCACATTAAACCCACTATCAACAATTCACTTACACTCATTACTTGTTATAACGACAGTATAAAAGTCCTTCCTACTGGAGAATAATTACTGAACGACTTGGCCTGGAAGCAGACGGTTTTATCTGGTACATAAGCAGGAAACATTTCAGTCACTCACAGTGGCGGCAAGTAGCCTAGCGGTGAGGGCTGTTGGACCTGGAAACAAAAAAATGCTACATCGAGTCCTTGAGCCAACAATGTGAAAAACAAATCTGTCCTTGAGAAAGGCAGGTAACCTTAATTGCTCCACAGGCATCCAATCTGACAGCCTTCCGTAAGTCTCCAATTCGGGTTAAAAATCGAGAGATATTTCCGCTCTTCGCTTGGACCTTTTGCGCAACTGTATTAATGTCATATTTTCATTCTTCTGTCTCTCTCTGTCTTCCTCTCTCTTCCGCCCTTCTCCCACCACGTCTCTCAGGGACAACATGCAGTACAGACGTGATTCTGCCACCAGGCCACCCGATGGGGCTATAACATCATATCACCAGCCAGTCTCCCAGAGTGGAGGTGATTGGAGTGGCCAGCAGTCTGCTTGTAGTTTGGGGGATGAGGCCCATCATCAGACATCTGTAGTGGTTAAATCATCATCACTACTTAGAAGCAGGGCAATGTCTGAAAATGATCTACGCTTTGAATCCGCTTATCGGCGGGCTTCACCCTCGGCTGCAACGGCGGAACCGCTGTCTGAGCTGGAGGAAGGAGGTGGGTTCAGAGGTGATAGAGGAAGAGTTAACATCAAGAAGGCTCCTCCCCCTCCAAGGCCGCCTCCCCCAAAATGGGAGCAGTTCCACCGTAGGAGAACCTCCCACCACACACTCTTTGCCTCCCCTCCTCTCTTTTCTACCTCTGTTTCTTCACCCGTCCATCTGTTGGCAAACCCCACCCCCCCTCCTCTCCCTCTCATTCCACCAGAGGGTCCTGCCTCTTACCCCTCATGTCAACCCGAAAAGACCGAAATGACCCGTCAGCGCTCCTTCAGCCTCCCACCTCAGAGGGAGGAGCTAGAGGGGTGCCAGCATTGCAGCCGGCGCCAAGTCCAGGAACGCCCCTTTTCTCAAGCTCCACCCAGTCCTAGGTTTGCACGCATGGCCTTCCGGCCGGTGGTTCTTTCCGACAGACAGAGAGACACGCCCTTTCACTTCAACGACACAAAGCCACCTCTGCTGCTGTCAGACAGCTGTGCTAGGTGAGAGACAATACACACACATGCTTAAACAACCGTACAAACATTTAATTTTACTCACAGGCCAGGCTGCTTCTTCTGTACACACACACACGTACACACACACACAAAACCTAATAGCAATTGTTATCAATCTACAGGTTATGCCACACGGATGACCAAGATCATCCTGCTGTTTTGAAACCCACCTCTCAGAGGCAGCAAGACACTGGGGCTGAGTGGGAGAGAACTCCATCTCCCAGAGTGCATAGCGCCTCAGGCCTCGCCACCATGGAGAATGGTGGCATCTTACCAGAGTCGTACTTTACTATAAGCTATGAACAGCAGCAACAGTTACAACACAATAGAAGATTCCGGAATCAAGCCCACAATGATAACAACAACAGTAAGTGTTTCAAAACCGCACTTGCATTCCTATCATGTGTGTTTTGTTAGATTGTAAAATTTCCCAAAATTCTGTGCCATACCAGGTAATTCTGAAAGTTATGTATAGGCTTTTAAAATTAGTGGGCTTTTTGTCCCTGTTTATGTGTAACTGTAAGTCTGTTTTCTGCATCCAGAACCAGAATTGGAACCGGACATATTGGAACCGGAGTCCACTTTGAGCTCGAGCCCCGCCCAGAGCTTGGAACAGGAAGTAGACATCCCTATGGAAACGGACATCGATGAATTCCAGGAGGAGGGGCTCCTCGAGGATGAAGAGCCAATTCGAACTGAGCTACAATGCTTTGCTCTGCCAGTCAGGGTGTGTAAGAGGCCTCAGGGTGTGTTTTGCTAAATTGGGTTAAGTTGTCCCTAGATGCTGATTATCCCCACTACTTGTTCATTTGGAGCAAAGTGAATCATAACCCTATGAGATTATATGGATTGCCAATCCATATAACTATACTGGACTCTAAGAAGTGATCCACTGCTTTGCAAACATACGTAACCACTAGCCAGACAGCATTTTGGCTTACACTGGAAAGGTAGAAATTTGTGCGGTGTAAGTGGAGACATGCTGTGGAGTGAGCTTACCGGTATGATTCTATCTCCATTACAGGTGCTAGAAACAGACATCGACACTCTGCCTGACCAACACGCCTCGCCAGCGGGTAGGTTGACAGCGGGGAGTGGGTCTCTGGATGGAGAGATGGAGGACCAGGGGATGAGGACCAGGGAGGGACTTATGCAGGAGCTGTTTCCCCAGAGTGGTGAAGGCGAGGCAGGCATGGAAAACTGGAGAGGGGCCTACCGTAGTCCCAACCATGAGCACAACACAGACAGCCTGGATAGGTGAGCGTGCATAATGGGTTATGTATGTTTCATATTTCTGTGGTTTAATAACTGCATTTAAACAGCATTTAAATACCTCAAGATTCTGAAAATGCTTGACATTTTAAGTGGTTGAGTCCTTTTATCCAGCACCAACTTATAGCCATCATGCGCATATTTTATGCATGTTTTTTTTACACGGATCCCAAACCTATTAAACCCCGTCCTTGCCCCCTTCCCCCCTCCTCTTTGAAAGGCGTTCTGGCGCCAGCTCCAGTTGTTCGTCCTACTATTCTACGTCAGCAGCCAAAGCTCAGCTGCTCAGTCAGATGAAGGACTACTGCTCCGACACCAGAGATACTGATGACGACGACGAGCTGTCTTACAAGGTACACAAGCCCATACAATGCAGTGTCATGCCAGGTCAATCCTGACTATACACAACACGCATTCCACACCAACACACAAATGTTGCCTCTGCGCGTATCTGGACTGTAGACAATGAAGCTGACTAACAGACTGACTCTCTGCACCACCTCCCCTGGACAGAGACAATTGATGGAGAGTCTACGAAAGAAGTTGGGAGTTTTGCGAGAAGCACAGAGAGGCCTGCTGGAGGATATCCGGGCAAACGCACAGCTAGGAGAAGAGGTGTGTACTGTATAGTATAGGCTAGTACACACACACACACACACACACACACACACACACACACACACACATTTTAATATATCTGCTCCCATATAGGTGGAGAGCTTGGTGTTAGCGGTGTGCAAGCCCAACGAGGTGGATAAGTTCCGAATGTTTATCGGCGATCTGGATAAGGTGGTGAGCCTGCTTCTGTCTCTGTCCGGACGGCTACTGAGGGTCGAGAGCTCGCTGGACAACCTGGACGCCGACACCGGGCTCCACGAGAGGGTGAGAAAGATGCGCAGACAGACGCACAGGCAGACAACAATGAGCGACATCAAAACAAACTCTCCTCTCTCTCTGCCTTCCCCTACCTCCGTAGCTCCCCCTCCTGGAGAAGAAGCGCCAGCTCTTGTTGCAGCTGTCAGAGGCCCAGGACCTCAAAGAACACGTGGACCGACGGGAACAGGCTGTGGGCAGAGTGCTGGGACGATGCCTCTCCCCAGAACAGGTACACACGCGTGCCACACTAGCTGTGTGTGTGTGTGTCTCTGTGTGTGTGTGTCTCTGTGTGTCTCTCTGTGTACACATGTTTCGATACTTGCCTTAAAGTGTCCAGAGAGGTAATCTTCCCCTTGTTGATTTGCAGCACCGGGATTACAGTCACTATGTGAAGATGAAGGCAGCGCTGCTGGTGGAACAAAGACAGCTAGAGGACAAGATCCGTCTGGGAGAAGAGCAGCTCAGAGCCCTACGGGAGAGTTTGGGACTGGGTCTAGGCATGGGGTTAGGGATGTCCATTGGATACGGCCACTACTGAAACCCCCTACCTTAAACACGGAGAGAGGGATTGGGTAAAGACTCGCTGAGAGAAACTGACAGACTGAATAAATCGGCGGACAGCGGTGGGATATGTATTTGGGATTTGGTCACTTTTAAGAGAATGCCACCCTACTCTATCAGATTCCTTAGGGCAGTTACTGGCTTTGGAACTAGAGTTCAGGATGAGCATCACTTGACCCTGTTGCCGTTGCTAAGAATCAATTTGCACTTTGGCGAGCTGCATTTATATTGCATAATTTTTTTCAAACCTGTGAATATGTCCAGTGAAGGCAGACATGTACTCTGTCGACACAACAACATATCACAGACTCGGATAAGATGCGAATAATTCCAAAAGCTAATCCGTGAAAGGGTTTGTCGAGTCGGCTGCTCTGTTTGTCAATTCGGTGTTCGTGGAACATGATTAAGTCTCCTAGACTAACCGTAATTCAACAATTCATCTTTTTTGGGGTGCTTTCGGAGTTACTCAAGGGCCAGAGATGGGAAGCCCTGGAGGATTGGAACTTTAGGGAGTCTGCCATCCCACACAGGGATGCACAAAGGTGGGGTAAAAAAGGATGGGGGGTGTGGGGATCAAGTTTGGGATGCAATAAGGGTGCTAGTACCCAGGTGCTACTCATGACTCCAGTACATTCACTGACACTAACACTTAAACAGTACTTCACAGATGAGGCCATTAATAGAGGGAATATTGGAAGTCCATACTTTTCAATATTTGTCCGTTCATGAAATACACCCACTCTTAAGACGTTACCTTTTGAAAAAAACACGATTTACTCTTAGGTTGCTTTTGTCAAATTAATTTACCAGAGGGAGGAGTCTGTCGGTTTTGCGATAGATTTCTTTGATTGCCGGTCACTGATCAATTAGCAATGCCCCTCACCCGGCTGTCAACGTTACCCTTCATGGGATGAGTTGAAAGCTCTTAGAATTACATGTCTACTCTTATGTATTACTCTTAGAAAAACACACCTACTTTAGATTTTACAGTGGGTGAATCGTTTCCTTCTGAAGTGTGACCTTTTCATCGTACACTCCAAATACTACAATATGAGGCCAAAGAAGTTTTTGTTTAGTGAGTGTGTGTTTGAATACTCAACAGGAGTGGGACAATTATTTATTTATTTAATCTTCTCCTCTGTTGTGAAATGACTGCAGGGAGAATTCGGGATGCCAGACGAGTATTTCCAGGAGGAGTATTAAACTGTTGGGGAGTGCGTAGGATACATTTACCAAAAAGCTGCTCTTTTTGTCACAGAAACAGTTATGATAATGATTCCACTATTGCCATGATTGAATATAATCTTATTACAGTAATCTCTACAGTAAAAGATAAAGTTATGGATACAGCTGCCTATCATGTAACACAATTATATTTTATGTCTGTTTGTGCTCTCATGCTAACCCCTTCACGTTGGCAGTTAGCAAAAGCACAAACAGCCTGGATAACATTATAATCCATAAGTACATTCTGGGGCTTGACATTTTGTTGGCAATACACAACCAGCGTAGACACTGACCCAAGGTCAGCTTATCATTTCTCCAACTAATGGTTGAGGTTATAGGATTGGGTGGGAGAAGCTGGTCTTAGATCTGTACCTAGGATTAACTTCAACCCGAGCCCTAACATTACCACAGCATGGTTTGGTGTGTGTATATTCACTCATTTTGTTCATATGAAATGTTTATGTAATGAAGTGATATTCGTTTTTTTTTTTGTTATAACTGGAATCCATCCTTGTATATAAGGAGAAGTTATGCCGTGAGGTGTGAGAAGTTATGTGAATTATATATCATCAATCCACATGTTACTTATATGTCAAAGTTCATTAAAATACAATACATGCAAATGAATCAAATAAAACACTTTATTGGCTGTCTAACCAAAACATGCATGAATACAGACACATCCATACACACACACACACACACACATAATGCTGCTTCATTGATTAAATATTATCCAATAAGTGGCTGACACTGACCGTATATATATGTATTTTTTTCCCTAGGTAATAATTTGCAAATCACATGTACATTAATGTTTTCATTTCAATGCCAAAGGAATATGTATACTTGTTTTGACAGAAATCACAGTAAAAGTCCCATGTTTTATGTGGCTTTTGACTATCTGTTCCAAATGGCACACTATTCCTACAATAGTGCACTACCTGAGCCCTATAGGCAGTAGGGTACCATTTGGAACACTGCCCGTCTTCAGATACAGCCTGATGCATTCTTTATCTTTGTATTATAAAACTGTGCTACAAACTGGAAACGATGGGCTTTGGACCAATTAAGGAGCATATCCTAACTTCCACATACGTCATTTTTGGTGTCTCTCAATGCGAGACATTGGTAAAAATTTTACTCTAAGTGGAGATTGGGATTCACTCAGTTCTAGACTTACACTGCTGTTTTTTCTAATGTCTTTTTGTTTGATTTATTGCAAAAAAATGTTATTTTGTAAAAGAAAAAGAGAGTACCATCATTAATAATATTATTTTAAACTAAACTGAATTGTGATTGGTGTATTGTGTGTGTGTTTATGACTTATTTTGTCATTTGTTGTGTGGTGCTTTGTTTATTTTATCATAGCGTTAATATTCTTCACTTCAGGCCCTAGCTATAGAAACAGAGTTGAAATTAAGTGTAGCAGTAGAAAGAGATTAAAAGAGAATGCAGCAGACTTACGCTATAAACAAATTTTTCCATCTCTCTCTCGCCCCATCTCAATGTAATTTCAAATTAAAGAGCTTAATTGGAATTAAATAATTGTAAAATGCCACTACAAATTAAAAATAAGAGCTATGATAAATAACGTACAAAAATCTGAAATTCTCAGTGAAATTTGACTTCCTGTCTCAATTAAAAGGAACATGGCATTATTTGCAATATATACTCTGGGTTTTCTTCCTTATCTCTAGTTATGGTTTGTCAAAGAGGAAGGGAACAAACCGATATAGAGATGGGACTGACTGGCAGAGTAACATATATTGAATATCCCTTTGACTGACTTCTCAAAAGAGACGTCAACATCACCTGTAACCAATATTCCATTCTTGTTTTTGCCCAATCCAACCCTGACTTATTGGTCCAAGCCTGTGGAGTTTGACTTGCTGTTACACATTAAAAACCATCCTGCATGGATTATATATGAAATAATTGTCTTACTAACTAGGTTTATAATTACAACAAGGCACCACAGAGATTTCTATACCATGGCTAAGGACTGGATCCAGATGTAGCTTAGGTTAACCGTAAACCACACTCAGTGCATAATTATAGCATACTGAGTGCATTTATCAATAGTGCTAACCTTGTCCCCAGCACAGCATTTAAACCTGTCAGTTTCTTGTCATTCGGTTTGTTGACAAGGACCTATTTTGATGCACTAAAAAAATGCAATTTTTAATGATAATGTACTAGGAATAAGAAAAGTGTGCTTCAACAAAACATGTCTTTCATGGGGAGCGCTGATGCCAGAAAATGACTGATCCCAATACTGAAAAGACAGTGTAGCATGTAGCACATTGCATAAATAGAAACCAACGATGCCCTTTAGTTTATTATGGCATATAAACGCTAACGTCTGATCTATTAAACCTTCATTCGAGTAAGTAATTTATTGTGGACACTAGATTGGGCAGATAGGCATTCTTAATGTCATTTTCAAACTAAAGCACGCAATTTGAAAAATAGAAACCGCTGGTTTTTGGCTGATTGCTCCCACCCATAGGAATACTGACCCTGTTTCATTAACAAGAAAGGGAGACAACATGGGCAGTTTGAAGAGACTTGCTAAATCCCAAATGAACCCCCCTGACTCAACTCCACCCTCAGCACTTAATTTGTGCATTCATGTGGGCCTCCACCATGCACACAAATGTAACAATTGCTGAGGGACAGAAAATTATCAATAGTGTAGGCGCTAATTCGAAACTCTGGTGGCCCTATTGAGCAAGTGTGCAATGATGCAGCCTCCATGAGCAAAGTGGAATCCCATAAGACACCTCATGTGCATTGATTGACATCTGATTTTGAGATCTGACACGTCAAGAAGAAATTACCTCCAAAATTAAATGTTAAATTAATTGTTTATTTCTCAAACAATAATTAATACCCAAGCCACTCTGCTGAAGTCACCCTCTGAGTTTTGTCTGCAAGACCTGCCCATGGACGGCACTGAGCTTAGTGTGCTTAGTGGACATCACTGCATTATTTCATCTGGACAGGGCGGGAAAGAGAGATGGGTCCTGTATGTAAACGAAAACCAGTGGAGCCAATAGTAAATGGTGTCATCAACTGTCTTTTCAAATTACTCAAAAAAGTAATCCGCAAAGAGGGAAGAATCGTCATTGTAAACAGTTTCCTTTTCCACTCATCAATTTTTGGCCAGTCTCACTCGGGGATTAACCCACAGTATGTAAAAGAACGACTGAAAATGCATTATCCTCTATGCTGGGTGTGTTGGTGTTGGTGCTCGTGTGTGTGTATAGTTAAACAGTGGTGAACAAACGGACCTATTTGATGTGCATTTAGACAAACACTTGTTAAAATAAGGATTTGAACGGTTATCTCTGCCTAAAGATGATTGCTGTCGTAAAAGTGAAGCATAACACAATTCTGGGGTTCTATAAACTACTACTTCTCCTGGCTAGTGAATGTGAGAGAGAAGATTTCTTTTAAAGGAAGAATGCCCCCCGGACTAGTATCAATATTTCATGGGAGGCAACAAAGATAAATATTTATTTTTCCAACATGTGGGCGGTGATGGAGAGAAGCAAGAGTGACAGGGGGCAATGAGGAATGAGATAAAGTGGGATGAATGAAGGAGGGAGAAACAGCTGATTATACAGACACAGATATAAAGTTTTATGCAGTATTTCGTCACATGAACAGGACACAAGGTATGGACCATTCAACGAAATGGCTACAATCTAAAACGTAAATAAATAAAAATGTAAATAAGGACAAACAAATAATAAGACAATGTGAATATAGATAAGTCTGCAAAAACAGAGTAAGGTATAGAATTTATAATATTTACACATGTATCCAGGCCAGCTGACAGTCTTGCCTGGGCCCGGGACGAGATAATCTTAGATGGGCCCTTTAATGTCAACCCAATGTCAGTTCTGGGCCCCCCCTACCCTGGGCCCGGGACAACAGACCCGTTTGTCCCCCCCATCGGCGGGCCTGCATGTATCAGGTAGGGAATTCAGGGGTGTTTAAATTATGCACCAGTAATAGTAACTGAGTCTGAACATTAATGAATAGTAAATAGGAGCCTGGTAGCAGCAAATGAGTGCATGTGTGATCACTTTATTAGGTGTCATACAGCTGCTTGTTAACACAAAATGCCAAACACTGAATCATGTGTCTTTGACTCAATGTAAAAAGCATGCCGACATGGTCAAGAGGTTAAGTTATTGTTGGACCAAAATCAGAATGAGAAAGATGCATGGTCTAAGTGACCTGACAGTGGTATGATTGTTGGTGCCAGAAAGAGCTGGCATCATAAACAGTTTCCTTTTCCACGCATCAACTTTTGGCCAGTTTCAATCTGGGATTGAACGACAGTATGTAAAAGAACGACTGAAAATGCATTAACCTCTGGGTTACTGGATGTGCGTTTTGTTGTGGGTGCTCGTGTGTGTGTATAGTTAAACAGTGGTGAACAAACAGACGCGAACCTATGCGATGACACGTGCAGCATTTAGACAAACACTCATTTAGATAAGGAATTGAGTTGGTGCCAGAAAGAGCTGACAACCTGGGATTTCAACGCACTAGTCTTTCAAGTTTAAAAAGAGTAGTGTAATGCAAAAGGGCAGCTCTGAACTCACAACAAGTAATACCTCAAAACATACAGAGGAAACTGGGGATCCGACCCAATACTAGATAGGTGTATCTAACAGTGGAGCTTGGTGAACATAAATTGAGGAGAATGAGCTCTTATTAATGTCTGGACTGGAGTAAATGAAATGGAGTTAAACACATTAAACCAAGTGTGTGATACCATTTTGTTTCCTTCATCTAAATCAGTCTCTCAACCCTGCTCCTGTGCGCCCCCCTGCCCTGGATGTTTTTGATCTCTCCCTGCTCTGTCACACCTGATTCAAATGATCAGCTTATTATCAAGTTGTTTATAAGCTACATCAGGTATGTTAGGGCAGGGAAAGATCTAAAACATGCAGGGCAGGGGCGCATCCAGGTGCAGTGTTGAGAAATACTGATCTAAATCATTAATATGAGCCCATTCTCCTCAATTAAGTTTCACCGGCCTCCATTTGTACTTTATAACATGGCCGGTGAGTAGAAAGATCTTTAATGGCTTACAAGCTGAGCAGGGACGTCACTAGAAAATCATGGATGGGGGGGGGGTAAGCCTCGTTTTGGGGGTTCTGGGCATACTCCCCAAAACATCTTTTCATCATGTATTTTTAGAGTAACAATGGGTGTAAAATCTATCAAAATAAGGTTATTTTTGGTCAAGATTGGCTAAAAGTATACCTGTCTCAAAGTTTGCTGAATTTCAGTCAATGAACCAGCCTTCTCACATGGGTTTTTCTGTTTTCTAGGTTTGTTGTGGTCATGTATCAGTGATAATGGCATCCTCCATCTGCATCCTTCATCTGTCCATCTGTTGTGGTGGAAGGCAAATTGGTGCGGGTCTAGAGGTCCTAGCAAACTTCCTTTGATGTGGGCCATGACAAGCCTCTCTGAGCACTTCATGATAAAACGACTGTGCTGGAGAAGAATCACTTCAAACATGATTCTGCTTTGAGGGGGATGTGGAGAGGAACTGGCCTGAACTGAATCACATGCAGAAGAGAGAGAGGGGGAAAAATAGATAAGAAAAAAACTAAAAGGAGGACCAGTACTCAAAGCCAGAAAGACTCACTCACTTATCAGGCTGGCAGCTGGAATCGTCAGGTATCGTCTTGATCTGAAACACAGCCAGGAGGACTTTGGACTGTGGCAGCAACGAGTATTTAGAGCCTGGTACTCGGGAGATGTGGGCCAAGACCTCATGTCCTCCTAAGTTTGAACGGAGCAGGAGACAAGAAAATTGAGAGTGCATTCCTTAGGTTTACAAGGATTTACAGTGGAGAAGGAGAACTGACCCTACTCCACCGGGACATTAACATATCAGCATAAAACCTTGGGCTGACACAGGGGTCCAGTGACACTGTGGCCCTACCTGGGAGAGGCCCCGGACAGGGCCCAACAGGCAGGAAGTCAATCACATTGCCAAGCATCAGCCAAAGGGACACCAAACAACTGCAACCACTCTGAAATGAGGGCTTAGTATTGCCGGCAGAGTTCAACCCAATTGCACATGAACATAGAAGTCAAATGTTCCCACAAGGTGTCACTGTAGCTACTCAAAGTAGTGATTTATTTAAACCCAATATATCAGTGTACAGTGTCTTTATTTACTGTATTTATTCTGTGCCCAGATACTAAGGCTGCCATTTGATAACATCGCTTACAGTTGCTAACTTGTGGATGTGCCTGGAGGATTTTGCAGCATTTCTTGCAAGTCTTGAATGTAGCACGGCTGTATGAAGAAAGCACAGGTTATTAAAGTTTTCCTTTTCATATGATAATTGGAAAATGTGTCCCAATTCTCAGTGTCAATTAAATATAATTTGATTTAGAAAATTTGACAAAATAATTGGCATGGAAAAAATCATAACCCCCCCCCCCCCAATTTTACAGACCGATCATTGTGACCCGCCTGGAAAACAGTGAAAATCCTGGGATTCATTGACCCCGCTCCCTCCAATATACAATACAAACCCACGCCGTCGAGCAATTCTAGATCATTCTCCATTTTCTAGGTTAATAAAACGAAACACATTCAGAAGAAGAGACGGAAACACGTTTGTCAATAATATATTGAAATACTGTATAACACTCCCGCCATCAGCCGGTCGACCAATCACGTGCAAGTAGTCATGCCTCACGCGGTTGCTGAACTAATCTAATTGACAATGTGTGGGTATAGACTTTCATTGTGCTTTCCAATCTCTCCAAAAGTATCTGAAAAATGTCTTCGTTTTCCACACCATGCTTGCATCGCCAACCAGTTCCCCCTCCCACTTTGCTACTCTTTATTGAAAGTAAATAGGGCTCCAATGTTTCAAAGCTCGCATCGGAAGAAGTCTGAACATAACCTAATTCTGAAAAGTTAAAGAATTCCTGGGAGTTGGGTCAGCCCGGTGGTAGTTCTAGATTTTTATACAGTACCCAAGAAGACCGCAGCCTGTAAGTTATTTCACCACTGGAAAAAGAGCTATTGCGTATATTATTTTAATTTAGACCATACAGTAATGCGAATCAACATTTGTATCAGTGCTGACTGCTCTCACGTTATACCAGTTATACAATTATAATTGCCATTATACTAATAGCCTGTTGCAAAAAAATCACTACAAGATGTATAGCCTACAATAGACTATAGGTGTGCCAAAAATAATTTAAATAAAATGTTATGTTAAACAAGGTTTATGCAATTATTGTTTGTGTTTTCTGTAAATGATCAGACCTGACTAGAAGATCATAGATAGCCCGATATGCTCCACTAACCCAGTTCCAGCAGCTATTCCATCCACTGTTCTAAAATACACTGTCTGTCACATCGGTGCCATATTAATTAAGAACCAAACGCTAGAAAACGGACTGAAACACTTTTCACATTTTCAAACGGTAACTATTACCCGCGCGATCAACCAACTTTGGTCCACCAAACAGCCAACAAAGATTAGAGACACTTCTAATTGTATTCCAGTTTCCAAATAAAGTAACGTTGGCGCTGAACATGGTCTGAACCTTGTAGAAGAAATTGTCGTTTTCCGGTGCCAACAATGACGTAGGATCTAAGAAACCTTCATCATCAAACCAGGAAATTTCATTTGTTCACCGTAGATCTAAATAATTCATAAATCCGTGTCACAAGACCAACATTAGTTCACATCTTAGCTACGGAGGTAGGTTGCCTACGCCTTACTCTATAATTTTCAGTAGATAATTCTATATTCAGTTTATACTGCATAGGTAACAGAATTTGTCCAGCCAAGGAAAATATATAGTTACACAGATATATATTCCACCTTCCATTATACCATAGAATATCATCAGTAGACAAACCGGTAAAGCAAAGTTTAACGTATGGCAATAATCAACTTTTTTCAGACGATGTGCTACAAAGCAACGGCAAGGGCTGTCGGCTTTCAGTTGATCATGTGTCTACAGTTATATTGTAACTTGCTTGCTCATAGGCTACTTATCACTGATTGTGTAATATATGTCAGCAGTTTTAAAAGGGAAGCAAAGTTAACAACAGCTTATAAACTGTTTGGACTAAATCGGTTAACTTTGTGGTCTGTTGATAAGGTAGCTGTCTGTCTGTATCGCAGGTTGTATCGCCTTTTTATATAAACCGTACCACTAGTATTTGGGTTCAAGATATCAACAACCTAAAGTTAAGCAATATGTTTTGTTCCAGATTCTCTATGACGATATGGGGAGGGGGTTGGAATTGCAATATACTTTCCTAAGAGATTAATAGGAAACGGGCACATAGTGTCACGCCATAACATGGTATTAGCAAACCGCCTAGTGTAATAGTGGTAATAGCCCAGATTTTTTAAATTAATTTATTTCATTTGGAAAGCAATGTTTCGTTATTGGAATAATATAAAATACCCAAGGAATAACGTCAGAGGTACTATTTAGGCTGCAACTTTAGACCTAACTGTGTTGTTAGGCTAAATAACAAAACACATATCCTTCTACATTTACAGGGGCTAGAATGGACACCTCTGGGTATTGCAACGAGAATAATGAAAGTCTTCACAACGCCGCTAGTGATGATGAGCTGGTTGATATTATTGCTGGAGCCACGCTTGATTTTTCCATCACCGAAGACGTGCCTCCTTTAGACCCGGAATACAGCTTAGGTAAGCGGCTACACGACCAAGTGGCATGCAGTGGAAGAGTGCTGTGTGGGTTTGTGAGTTACAGTGATTATTTACCGTTAGATTCTTCTCTAGTGGAATTGATTCTAAGTCGTAAAAAAAAACTTGCAGTAGGCCTACTTCGATCATTTATTGCAATATGTGTCAGTATTTTGTCTGTAGTAATGTTCAATTAATAGCTGTTGTAGAGATGCCCTACAATCCTGTTAAAGTATGCAAGCTGGAACTTGCAATGCTCTTCATTCAAATCCTGGGCTGATGTGTGCAGGCTGTTGTTTCAGCGCTAGGTTGAAACACCTGGCTGATTAAACTGAGGATCAACCCCCACCCGGTAATTATTAGTATCAGGTATTCAGTAGGTTTGAGCAAAAACCTACAAAAACCACTACCTGGTATAACTTTCCAGGACCATGGTTGGTGGAGAGGGATGAGTTAGCCTGACCAAACATCTAGTACATCCACTTGGTTACTCTTTAATAATCACTGACAGAAACACTGCCAGGAGTCATCCTCTTTCTGCTGTTCTTCTGCCCTCTCTTTTCTCACATTTTCCTCTCCCTTTCTCTTTATGTCTGTATTACGCTTCCTCCTCTATCTGTGATAGTAACGCTGCCTGGATACAGTTATTGTCATCAATATGTTGTATCAGCCCTATAGCCTACGTCTTTATTCAAACTTGAGCTTCCTGTTTGAATGGTTTTGTGTCTATTCTGTGGACAGACAAGGTTTAAGATACCCAGGTTACGACATTTGCTTATTCCAGTGAAAAACAAAGTCACTAAGTAACATTGAAGATTACAAAAGAGCTTGAATACCTTGAGAAGTAACAGAAACGTCTTGTGTATTTAGAACAATTCATTATTTTGTGTGGCCCTGGCCTCCCTTACAATGCAAAACTGAAGTGATTCACTGAAGTTGTTTGTGGTTTTTTTCTCAAGTATTCCTCAGATCAGTTCTTCCAAGTATCTTGCAGGATTTTCCATAACACTTCTTTTTACTTTGTCTGCTTTTTCTTCTTTTCCCTGTCCAAGTGATCCTACACAGCTTCAATAATATTGAGGTTGGACTCTGAAGTGGCCAATCCAATACTGTGAGTTTTTTTAGTGTTCACTCCAAAGAGGTCTTGTTTTTATTTTCAGAGTGTTTAGGGTCTTTATTGTGCTGAAAGATAGTCATTTCTTGTAAGACTTCTCACGGCTGAAGCATATACTTTGGTGCCGGTTGATGGCTTGATGCTAAGCAGGTACTTAACTGGATTCCTTTTTTTCAGCCAAGGAAGTGACCATTAAGTTCTATTAATTAGGTGCAGACAACATTTTGCCTTCCATTGCCCATTTTACTTCAAATTTCTTTGACGTGTTGTATTTCTCTCACAAGATATTACCTTTTGCACAATATATATGTTACCTCTTGGTACTTTTATTTTATTTGGATTCATTTGTATTTTAATGTTACGTGGTGTCTTTTATGAGCAAATATCACTTATAGCCTAGCTAAATAGGTTTAAACAATGTTCTTAGATTGCCTAAGATTTTCACACTACTGTTTATATTAAGATTCATAGGCCCTGTTACTACATTATCTATTGCTGTTGGTCCCTTTTTTTAGTGTTCGACCTTGTGTGCAAAGAGCTATAGGATATCATGAGTCCCCCACACGGAGACACACACACACACAAAATGTGCAGCACACACTTTCACAGAAACAAATCTGCAGCACATTAGTATTCTGTCCTTTTAACAAGCATTATTTTATGTTCTGAGTGTTCGAGAAGTAAAATGTTCATTTTGTAGGGAGGTCAAATAACTTCCACACACATTAACCACACTAATCCATTTTGAGCTCCTTTAAACATCCTTTAAAGAGCTGTTCCTGAGTGTTACCTAGTTTCAGCTCACAATAGAAAGTTAGCGCAGTAATTGTTGGTCAATGATTATACTGTCACCAGACAACGCTGATTTCCACAGGGTCAGATGTAGTCAAAGGTTGGGCCGTGTGGTGGTGAGAATGTTAAAGAAAGAGAGAGAAAATGAATGAGAAGACTTAAAAGGGGGTTTAATGAAATGTTATTTAAAAAGCTTTGGCCAAAGTATGGCCAAAGCAGTTTGAGATTAAGGCCTACTTCCTTCCCTCCAGCCACAGTACGACATGTCACACCTCATGCGACATCGCTGACTGGAACCTATGGTTTTTGGGACACTGACTCACACATTGGCTTTGGTCCAGTCTGTCCCTTAACACTTCCCCTGGTCTCAATTGAGGAATGTTTAACAACATTTCTACTTGTGCTGAGATATGCCGGAGACCTCAGTGTTAGGAAAATGTTTGTAATCACTACTGTAAGTTGTTCCATATTAACTGTGACTGCTGAAATTATTTGCATGCAATGCTTAGGTGTTGATATACTTTCTTGTGGACAGATCTACATAAATATAGTGATTATTTCTGCCAGACAATACCAAACCACATTCTGCACGTATTACAACAGCATGGCTCCGTAGAAAAAGAGTCTGGGTGCTAAACTGGCCTGCCTGCAGTCTAGACCTGTCACCCATTGAAAACATTTGGCACGTTATGAAATGAAATATATGACAAAGGAGACCCTGAACTGTTGAGCAGCTGAAATCATAAATCAAGCAAAAATAGGAAGACATTTCACTTTCAGAACTACAGTAATTGGTCTCCTCAGTTCCCAAATGCTGTTGTTAAAAGAAGAGGTGATTCAACACAGTGGTAAACATTCCCCTGTCCCAACTTTTTTGAAACATGTTGCTGGCATTATATTCGTAATGGGCATGTATTTTTCCAAAAATAATGTTTCTCAGTTTCAAATTTCATTTGATATGCCGTCTTTGTACTATTTTCAATTAAATATAGGAATGAATGATTTGCACATCATTCCGTTCTGTTTTTTTTTTGCATTTTACGCAGTGTTTTTTTTGGAAACAGGGTTGTGCATAAATATTCAGAAACTTTAGTATGTGCTTTGTAGAAGTACCTATGGCAGCGAATCCAGCTTTGAGATTTCTTGGGTATGCCTCTACCAGCTTTGCAAACCTAGATTTGGGCAGTTTGTCAGATTCTTGTAGATCCTCTGAAGCTCAGTCAGATTGGATGGGGAGTCTAATTTGGCCTTCAGGTCTCCCCTCAAAT
Source organism: Esox masquinongy (assembly GCA_016801175.1). Classification (NCBI taxonomy): domain Eukaryota; kingdom Metazoa; phylum Chordata; class Actinopteri; order Esociformes; family Esocidae; genus Esox; species Esox masquinongy. The sequence goes on from JACXGI010001563.1 coordinate 81,382, forward strand.
GTTCATAGGGTTCAAATCCAGGCTTTGGCTGGGCATTCACAGACATTTTCTGAAACTCCTCCAGCGTTGTCTTGTTTGTGTGCATCAGGTCATTGTTGTGCTGAAAGATTCATTTTCCAGCCGGACAATGACCCCAAACATAGAGCCAAAGCCACACAGTAATTTAAAAACTAAATGGTCAATGCCCTGGAGTCAAAGCCTGGACCTTAATCCATCTTGATGGAGCTTGAGCAATTTTGAAATGAATAATGGGCAAAAATCGCTGTCCAGATGTGTAAAGCTGGTAGAGACTTATGTCTGTCAAAATATGTCTATAATTGCTGCCAAAGGTTCCCAGACCAACTATTGAATACATTTGGTGAATACTTAATCAATTATCTGTTTTGTATTTGTAATTAAACTGTCACCCGTTCATAGATTTTCTTTTTCACTTTGATGTTATAGACCTCTGCGTTGATCAGTGGCAAAATCCTCTAAAAGATAAAACCCCGTAACACAATAAAATGTGAGTGTCCAAGGGGTTGAATACTTGAGAGGCACTTTATGTATTGTTATTCGATGTTCCAAACATATTGCTTACCGTATTTGCTTCAAAGGGACGAGAGCTATAAGACATCAGCCATGATCAGTTGCTGAAAACAACAAATTCCTCTTTCCAAGTTTTAAATGTTTTAATATAGCTCAGTCATAGCAACGTGATTTACAGAAGAGCATTGTAGAAGTCATCATCACTATTTTCTTTTAAATCTTTGAACATTTCAGAGTAAAACACCTTCAGGGAAAAGAGACTGTTTTGCCAGGGATCAAAATGGATCAGAGCCGTAATACCATGACTCTCCTCAGGCTCACTAACGTCACAGCTCACAGGAAGTCACCCAAGTTCAGACAGTTGATGTGATACAGCAGCCATTACACAGAACCCATAACCTATCCGAAACTGGTTCCCAAGCTCCCCCCCCATCCCCAAAACACTTCCCAAGAAGTTATTCTGAGAGGATTTCTCGCATTTCCCATTTCCTGAGAGTTGCTGTTGGATTCCCAGCAAGATGTATTGGCAATTATTGAGACAGAAAGTGGATGAGAGACTTTTGATGAAAAGCGGTAAGATTTAGACATTCGTGCACCTCTGTCTTTTCAGTAGGTCAGTTTATAGTATAGATGCCCATACTGTCTGTTTTTAACTTGTTACTTTCTCAGTTCTTTTCTTGAATTGAGCTGGTAGAAATGTCAGCCTGAGTGGCATTCTATGCAATCTTCAAAAGTGGTCAGAGTAGATTAACCAGTTTTAAGTAAGCATGACTTGAATAGCATCCCAATGACAACCTACTTCCCTGTGCTTTGCATTTAATTTGGGTCATATGTTTCGCCACTGCAAAACTGTAAAATTAAAACTATTCATCTTTCTTTTTCAAACAATTACTTTGAAACTATCAGATTATTTTATCTCTTATCTGTAAGTGTTAAATAGATGACATTACTAAAATTCACAATCCGTTATTCCAATCTTTCTAGCGTGTGTTTTGCGTGTTCATGTCTGTGCTTGCAGTGTAACCCTGGTTGTACTATACTTGTGGGGACCTGAAGTCCTCACAAAGATAGTAAAACTTGACAATTCAGTCCCCACCATGTGCAATTCAGTCCATCCCCAATGGTAAAAGCCTGTTTCTGTTTTATGGGTTGAGGTTAGTAATTGAGGTTATGTTTAGTGTTAGTGGATAGAGAACATAGGGAGTCTTCATTTTTTTTTTAAAACACTGATGCTGAAAATGCATTTTCTATGGTTTTCTATGTTGGTTTTATGTTGGGTAATATTTTTATTTAAAAAATACATATATTTTTCCTTGTGTATGTATTCATCCTCCACGCATTAATATTTGGTCATGACACTTTTTGCTGCAATTACAGCTTTAATTATGTTCCAGCCCATTCGACTTGGTAAAAAGGGCATCTTGTTAAAAAAAACAGCCCAATCTAGTGGTGAGAAGCATCCCCACAGCATGATGCTGCTGCCACTACACCTCACTGTAGTGATGAGATGATTTGTGCTGGAGCATAGCAGTGTTAGGTTTGCGCCACTCAACATTTTCAGTCTTCTCAATCTGACTGCACAATCTTTTCCCATGTTGCAGCTAGGTCACTCTCATGCTTTCAGATAATACTTTGAGTAACCGCTTCTTTCTTGCCACCCTCCAGCACAGGACAGTTTTATGCTGAGTTCATGATATGGTTGACAGGTGCACCATTACGGTACTCCCAGCCACTGAACTCTGCAGCTCTTTCAAGGTGATTATTGGCCTCTGTGGATTCTCTCAAAAGTCCTATTTGAATTTGTGGAAGTTTTGTGGAACAGCATTTTTCTGCAGTGCCTGGGTTGTGTAATGCAGCTTCCACTTAATGATAATTGATCGAACGGTGCTCACTGGGATTTCCAAACCCTTAGATATTATTTTGTACCCAATTTAATCTCTGCATTTGTATTACTTTATCTCAAACTTCTTTAGAATGCTCTTCGGTCTTTATTTTCTTTCAGATTAACAGTCTGACCAATGATCCTTCAAAAGTGGGATTTTTATCCAGAACAGGCGACACGTAACTCTCTCACTCAGGGAGAAAAGGGTCAAGCTAGCCCCAGTGCAGAATCATCTTGTTATAATGCTCTCCCCCAACTAAAGCTAAAAAGGAGATGGTCCGTTATCAAGTTTGTGTATGTCCAATTTGTGATTATGGCTTTGCCTTTATGCAATAACTATGATTTGGGAAAAAATTTCCCAATCTGCTTCTTATCACACTGCTCGCTCCATTAGCCCTGCCTAACATTCACCTGTTCACACCATTGAGCCAGTTTTGCTCCGCCCTCTGCTAGACCTGGGATTCAAACACCAATTTGTTTTTATCCAGAAACTCTCCATTTGTTGCTGATGTCAAGAATACCCAATACATGATGCTCCAACATGCTTAAAAAACGAGGCAGTTAATAAGTAATGTGTTGGTTTGGATTTGTCCTAAACATAAAGCTGTGCATTTGACCATGGCTAGTCATAAAAAAGCAAAATCCATATTCTGTAACTTGTGTTCTGTTTCTTATACAAACACTGAATAGTACAAGAAATCATTGCACATTGAAATCGCTGTGAACAATAAAGGAATCATGACAGCTTTTTGACGTTTGTGATTTAAAAGTAAAAGTAAAAAACTCTGGCACCAGACGGAGGAGTGGGAGATCAAACCACCAGATGACATTAGGCCAAGAAACACAATAAAATCCATATAAAGCCGACTTTGTAATATAGCAAAATTGTCAATCCACTTTAAGTAGGTTTTTCATCTTAGGTCACATTTTAAGGATATACGTCTTTATCGATATCTGTGGCACTGTGCCTTCTTTCAAAGTATAGAAATGATTCTAGGCAGCTCCGCTTTTCTCCTCACAGAAACAGTTTCCCTTTTTTGTATATCTTTTATATTTTTTTGTTTTTATGGACAGTAACAGTTGAAGTGTAGAGGGGGGGGGGGGATTCGGAGAAGACTGTAAGGAATGTCTGGGACAACATTCATAACCGTATTGCCAGGGGTGTGTGGTCCGGAGTCTAGGGGGCTTACCAACACACCACACTCATTTCATGCCACGTCTCTTCTGTCAGCTAGCATGCATCTGAAAGCTTCCACTGTGCCTCTGTAATTGTTTTAACCAAACAGACTGGAGGCGCTGCTTTCCCTTCCCTATAAAAACCAGTCAAACATGTCCTATCATCACCTTTACTGTTTAATCCCCACAGTAACAATGGAACCATTGTACGTGTCGACTAGAATATGTTAATATCTGCTGTGTTGCCATCCCAACTGTGACCTGCAGCCTGCCTTTCTTCAGTAACATTGTGAGATGTGATTGGATCATAGATGATATGGTAAAGTTTTGGTCACCAAAATCTTGAGTTAAATCTGGTTTTGTCAAGTCATGGTAATTTACAGTTAAAGTTTTTGTTACTCAAAATGACAACTTAATTTGTCTCAAATTATTCTACTCTAATGCAATACTGGTCTCTAAAATGGCTGTCTACTCCCTTTATAGTGTACTACTTTTCACCAGAGTCTGTTGTCAAAAGTTGTGAATTACTAGTCAAATTATACTGTTTGGTAACCAGTGACTTCCATTATCACAGCAACTGGCTAAACATGATGGTTGTTGGATTATTTTAAGGAGAATAACTTTTGTCAGTCACTGCATTGTTGCCCAAAAACCCTCCACACTTCCTGTTTCAATTCCTTTTCTCATTAGAGATACTTTTCGTTGATTAGGACTGTGGTTATTGTGTTTGTTTCAGATATTACTCTGGCCGTGTCTTAAATGGAACCCTATAAAAACAAAGGGCTGTGATTGCAAGTAGTGCACTATGTTTGGATGAGGGTGCCATTGGGTGTGCAAACTGTCTGTTTTTGCTGCATAAAACATTGTGTCTTGAGAATTGTCTTAGTTCAGTCTCACAGAAAATGCTCATTATCAAAGTAACATCTAGTATTGTTTTAGAACTAAGGGCATTATTGGCATTTCTCAGTTAGATCTACAATACGCATTCTTTTCTATTGATGTCCTTTCAAGTTTTGATTTGTTCTAACAATGCTGTAGCCAGTCAAGCCAACCGTTTCTCAAGGTGTTTGGACTGTGTATGAGTGTGTGTCTGGAAAACATTTCTTCTGAATGGGTGTATGTTGCAACGTGCTAGTATGTGTTCGCCTGTTTGTGTTGTTTAATATAACATATCTACCCTCACCCAGGTCATGACGCCTACACTAACGGTAAGACTGGTAACACTAAGCTGATGGACCTACTAGACGAGCCGGTACCGGGAGTAGGAACGTACGAAGATTTCAACACCATCGACTGGGTCAGAGAAAAGAGCAAGGACAGGGACCGCCACAGGGAGGTGAGTTCACGGTCCAAACGAGCGTACAGATAGCCCACCAGAGAGAGAAATCTAAAGCATCAGGTTTTCAATTCAGCTTTCAAAGGCAGCAGATGATAATGGATAGAGATGGAACTGCGCCAATATTCTTCAGATTCTCTTATTGATGAAACATCTGATCTGTACAGTTTTCTTTTCCAAATTTAGTATACTGTACTAATAGAGTGAACTCTATTTTTTTTTTACCCTTCTTCCAAGTTTTAAAAATTTTTTTGTTTATGAGTGTGAATTTAGTTATTGCACACATACTTCAGAGTATGTGTTTCCAGAAAGATGATACCTACCAATATTCGCTAAAAGGATTTAGCTAGCTCATGCTTGGCTCCACCCACCTTTCCTATGTCCTGCCCACTCAGCTTCAATAGCTTCACACTGGAAATGACCTCTTGTGGGACAGCTTATATTGATGGCCATTCCAAATCTTTTCAGTGAGTTGGCTCTTGTGGCTCTGTTCACCTAAAAGAGCTGGCTCATTTGGCTCCCAAAGGACTGTTTAAAATGCATAAAAGCAACAACAGAACAACTGAAACAAATGCAGATCTTCAATGAAAAGTTGAAAATTAGGCTAGAATTGTTTAGCATGAACAGCTTATTATGTTACATTAGCTTACCTGTCGTTATTATTAGATTGCTTGCAATTTTGTACCTATCATTACCCTGGTGCAAAATGGAACACAAAGATGCACTCCACACCATTGTTTTTGTTGATATAAAGTCTTTAGTGACTAAGTCTTCTTAACTTATTTGCAAATAGTGGTTATCGAGGTCATGCAGGAGTACAGTGGGATGTTTGCCCTGCAGGTAGATTAGTCTACTAATATTTATCTGTTTACGTTGGATGTGTTGCATATGGTGGTGCTGAAAGGATAGCTTGTTATTGTCGAGTGGAACTCTGACTCCAATATCCAGCAAGATTAATTATCAATGTATTGCCCTAGTAACATGTCTTGTTCAAAAATTGCACATTGTGACATTTCTTGACTAAATTGATGGTTAAATGAACCGATCTGATGTCGTTTTGTAGGTTTGTTTGTCCAATTGTAACTACCACTGTAGGACACATTTGCCATTATATCTATTTCTTCTGTATATCTTAGATTTAACCTGTTTCTAGTTACAATGCAACCTTCTAGAAAGCCACTTTACATATTACATTTTATATTTTTTCCAACTATCACTGACCCTATAATGTTAGTGTGTCACAAAATGTTTTTGTGTCATCAGTGTGCTGTGTCATTTAAAAATTTTGGGAAAAACTTCTCTGTTGGCTAAGAAAAATTGTAATCCCTGCTTTAGTTCTCTAAACATCCGCTTAGGGTCAGGCACATCTAGGCGTTGGTTTGTGCTCAGACCAGAGAGCAATTAGCACTTAGTAGTGAAAGTTTACAGAAGTTTGTAATTGCTGTTTAAAGACTTGAAACTGGGATTCCAATTTCTGAAAAACTAAAACACACATTAGTTTGTCCTGACCCACATACATATCGACTAGTGAGGTCGATATGTATCTATCAAAAAGTTGTAAAATTGTGAAAATCTCCTTGAACATCTTGGAAATTTGCGATTTCCATCTTGGAAATTTGGATGCAACGAAACACCAACTGTTTTGTCGCATCCATCCCCAGAAGTGGGGTGCTGAATTTCCCTAATTTATTTGGTAAATATCGGTCATTGTTTTGGTCTTGCATACTGAGTGCATATTGACTCATTGCAGTAATCTTAGCTAAATCGCTTCATATTCACTGCCCATGTGAGTTGTGACAGAAATGTCGGAAAATAAGTGGCAGGTCCTATAAAAAAGTGAAACCACTTGTGGTACAATGCTGTCCTGCTCACGCTATGTAAGTCCCAATGACCCGGTACTGTCTCGTAGGATTCAACTCGGATCATAGACATTTGTCTCGGACCTCAAAATCAGTGTAAGGCCGGCGGAAGAGTGAAGGCTATACCTACTATATTTTTAGTGAGCAGTCTGGTTTTGTTCCTTTGACATACATAAAGCCGATCTGATGATAGTAACCGCCTTTTGAATGAGAACACAGACAATAGTGCCTGGTCAAATCACTTTACATGTTTAATTTACATGCTAGGTTCTGCATGATAGACGTATGACCTTTCTCTCTCGCTCTTTGTTGCACTCTCTTGCTCTCTTTTCAGTGCTCTTATTCCATCTTTCTCTTGTCTTCAGATCACCAGTAAGAGCAAGCTGTCTACCCCTGCCCTGCTCGAGAGTATCAGCGATGCTTTCTCTGGCTGGCTGCTCATGCTGCTCATTGGGCTCTGGTCAGGTATGCGTGATTGGGCACTAGAGGGCCCCAGAAGATGTTTGCTGTTTTCTCTGCGTGTCTCTTACTGTCCCCTTCTTTCCCTGGTTACCTATCCATTGCTCTGGCTTACTTTCTGAATTTCTTAGTGTGTCTGTCTCGGTATGTGTCTGGCCCTTACTTTGCTTTCTCTGTCTTGACTTCCCATGTCTTATTTCTCTGTACCTTCACTAACTCATCTGCACCATGCCCTCTGCCCTTTGACCTAAAACTAGCATTAAAGCTGAAGCTAACCTGCATCTCCCTTGTGCTAACCACCCACCCCACCCCCGCCGCCCCAGGTGCTCTAGCTGGCGGTATCGACATCTTGGCCCACTGGTTGACAGACCTGAAGGAAGGTTTGTGTCTGAGCGGGTTCTGGTATGACCATGAACACTGCTGCTGGGGGTCCAACGAAACCACCTTCCAGGAGGGAGACAAGTGCCCAGAGTGGCAGAGCTGGGCCGAACTACTAGGTGGCAGCTCAGTGGTGAGAAGTGCTTTCTACACTGTCGAACTTTAATTCAGACAGACATTAACGTTAATTAGTCTGTTTTTTAACTCCTCAGTCCTATTCAAACTTGTCGTGTTATTCATAAAGCTATGTTCTTTTGGGGGGTTTGGTGCCAGCAAATGATGAGCTACACTGAAGTTGGATTGAAAACCAGTGGAATTTTTGAATATTAGTGGCGTGAGCTCCCTCTGTGGGCAAACAACAAACACTACATACATATATCGTAAAGGGACACTGGATGATTTATTCTTCCTGGATACGCAGACACAAATTTAGTAATCTTTAGTTGCTGGTATTTTTGTTTATCCTTTTAATACTATTACTGTTATGTCTTGATCAGAATCAGAAAGAGTTTTATTGCCAAGTAAGTTTCACCACAAACAAGAAATTTGTTCTGGCCATTGGTTCAACAATAATACAAAAGGAATAAGGGAAGTAAAAACAAATAAGAACAGTGGACTGAACATGAATAGTAGACTGAGAATTGATAAATTACTAAGAAATATGCTAAAAATTACAGGTGCTGGTCATATAATTAGAATATCATCAAAAAGTTGATTCATTTCAGTAATTCCATTCAAAAAGTGAAACTTCGATATTATATTCATTTATTACACACAGACTGATATATTTCAAATGTTTATTTCATTTAATTGTGATGATTAAAACTGACAACTAATGAAAATCCCAAATTCAGTATCTCAGAAAATTAGAATATTACTTAAGACCAATACAAAAAAAGGATTTTTAGAAATGTTGGCCAACTGAAAAGTATGAACATGAAAAGTATGAGCATGTACAG
>JACXGI010001564.1:0-28727 GCA_016801175.1 Esox masquinongy
GGTAGAGGGTGAATGAAAGAGAAGAAGAGAGAGAAAGAGCGAGAGGGGTAGAGGGTGAATGAAAGAGAAGAAGAGAGAGAAAGAGCGAGAGGGGTAGAGGGTGAATGAAAGAGAAGAAGAGAGAGAAAGAGCGAGAGGGGTAGAGGGTGAATGAAAGAGAAGAAGAGAGAGAAAGAGCGAGAGGGGTAGAGGGTGAATGAAAGAGAAGAAGAGAGAGAAAGAGCGAGAGGGGAACGCAGAGTTAGAGAAAAGAAAGGGGACAGTCTTGAAATGCCTGTAAAAGCGTTTCCATAACTGGAAACAATGGAAACAATGGCGTCCATTAAATGGTTTCTACAATGACCTGTACAAACCTGTCGATTGTCTGGTTCAGGGTGTCGTCCACCGGCTTCTTGTTAGACGTGTTTTATGACGTCTTCGGGAAAGTCGTTAGGGCCTGCAGGTGCTCCCGTACTGTCCTGACCTCTGTATCTAATGGGGTTAAGAGGCCTGGTGCCCAGTAACAGCCTCCGCAGCTTTTTCTGCATGACTGAGCCCGTGCTAATGGAGAGCTAATGTTTTCACTTCCCATTCTGTTCTTTGGCACCTGGAGAATCATGCATTAGGAGTCATTAAACTGGTACCGGGGCTCTTTGTACCCCAAGCAGGTGCTTGTTTCGGCTGCATCACGGCTCACTGGCTTCTGAATAAACAGACTGATGTGGCGCGGTGTGGGAACACAATGCCCTGGACCGCCACCGAGTCCGGATATCGTCTCGTTTGCTTGTTTGTGTGCGAGTCCACGCTGGCGGGTGAGAATCCAACAAAATTTGTGCCCAAATATAAATGCCAATTTGTGAACAGACGATCGGATTTGTGTACTGCGTCTTGACACCTGGTTGTCTCAGGGGGGAGATATTTCATACTCTGGTGGTCCTGGAGTGGAGCTTCCCTCTGATTGCCTAATTGATTTCTGGGACGGCTCTGATGGATGGGTGCGTAGACCTGGTCGACTGGCTCCAGCGTTTCCTGTGGTACAGGTTGATTGAGAGGACCCAGGGCGGGAACAGCCACCAGATCCTCCAGCGCACCTCTCCTGGCCGGGTGGCTCCTTCTGCGGGTCCGAATGTCCCGAGACCGGACAAACACACGCAGGAGAGCTGTTGTCAGCGATAAAACGCTGTAAAACGCTAGAGGACTTTAAGTCAAAAGGCGTTTTCTGTTGCCCTCTCGGAAACAGACTGAGAATCAGTCTGAATTTTTTGAATGTAAAATATCTATTAAGGCATATCCACTCAGAGATTTGGAAGCAGACGTAACGCACACAGCACTTAATATCCGCCCTCATTCAATTACGTGACATCCTAATAGAATTACATCAGGACAAAAGTATAAATAACCAGTTAACTGGAAATAAGAATGAAGAAAAATGCAAGGGAAAAGAACTCTTTCCATTGTCCATTAGGAGTCATGGGAAATATTCAAATGAGCTGCGGAATTCTGACTGGCACCGTTCACAATACCAGCCCGGGAACAGGAAATTAGATTGCCTCTGACAGGAAGCAGCTGAGCTTGTACGGTCATATCCACTTGACCTCTGACCTCTATCAATATAACAGGTAGGTCTGCCAGAGGGTGGTGGGGGAGGGGTGTCTGGTGTCTGCTGCTGGGAACTGTTTAGACTTCATTAACAACCTGGTTTGTTCGCCTTTGCCTCCCGCCAGCCCAGCATCCAGCAGCCAGGCTTTCATCCCACTCTACAGTTGGACGCAAAGAGACGTATTATTGGTTTTCTTCTCTTTAGCTCCGCCCCCCCTCCTCCTTTCTTTCTGTCCCTGGTGTGAAAGTAAAACCAACTCCCAGTGACACCTTGGGGGGGAGGGGGGGTTGGAGTTTCACCTTTAGAGTTGGGAAAGGCACAGACAGACCCAACCTGTGAATTAGCCTCATTTGAATGTTGAGGACAGATGGAATTGCTCTCGTCTTTCTCTGTTCTCTCTCTTTTTCTTTTCCCTTTCTGCCTTTTATTCATTTATGAATTGCACTGGGGGCAAAGTGTTGGCTGGGGGACAAGAAAGATATTGTGTTTTTTTCATCATTTAAATACATATTATTTATCTTTATCTGTCTCATTAAGGTCGTTTGGAAGTAAGTGGGCATCAACATGCTCACTTGTTCAGCACATTCAACTGCTAGGTCCTTACAATCAGGGCCACCAGATCTAAACTCTGATTCAGGATCTATAAATTATATATTTTAGGGGTTATGTGGCTCTGCTCAGTGCTAGCTTCAGGTGAAAATCGTTCCTTGTCATTTTTAGACTCCATTTAAAGTAGTTAGTATTTTGTCATCACACTCTTAGCCCGATAATTGCTTTTAAAGGACTGAATTATTTATGGATCATTAATTACGAATCCCAGCGAAAGGTTGCCGAGTCAATTTCCCCAGACAGCGCTCTGATATGGTTATTATGGACTGCGTATTTCCTTTCGATTGTGACCTGTGGCTTCGTCGCAGCATGAGCTGATTGTTTAATTGTTATTTTCTTCCGGTTAAACCGCTTTTGAGCATAGCATTAAAGTCGGAGACTTTTTGCAGTTTACGAAATAATGTTTTGAAAGTCCCATTTTGGGCTGGTTGTGTGATGTGTTGTTTTGAACTTGAATCATCAATAAGTAGAATCACTCCCATAACAGTTAGCTATGAAATTCCAAGACTGAATGAAAGAGGTTTTAATGACATGTGGCAAAAAATGGACCATGTTCAGGGACACTTAAATCTCAACAGCGGCTCTTTCACATCCAGTGACCTGAAATCACGGGGGGCATCTTTAATAACGCATATATCATTATTTTGGGTGATCCTGTATTGAATAGAGAGCGACAGAACTGTTTGGGGACAATTTTTAGGATAACCAGGAAAATGCCAATGTGAGAGAACATTCCGACACCATCACATCCCACTTTACCGTCGGTATACCCCCAAAACCAAATCCAGATCACGCGGCGTATTTAGTATGACACCATAACAGCGGCATAGGGGGGGCACGGCGAAGCTTCACGCCGACAGCGGGACGTGCTCGGCAGGATGTGTTTCTAGATTGCAACGTGACGGGGGGGGGGGGTTCAACCACAGCAGAGTCTCCATACGGCAGCTCGTCGGGCTACGGCGGCTCGTCGGGCTACGGCGGCGGGATTCAAAGCCGCGGCATTTGGGACATGATCTAATCCTATCAGTCATTATGGGCTGGTCCTGGATCAGAGCCTGTCGCTGTCACACTCATCCCCTAAATCCCCCGGCCTAAACCCGCCCTCCGCGCAGAGCTGTCCCCAGATCAGAGGATGTGCTAATTCACCCAGGGCCTTTAGCCTGAGCCCCAAGCCGCTACTGCGGAGCTCAATCAGGATCACAATGGAAATAGACTTTTGCAACATTTTGTGTTTTTGCAACATCCTTTTTTCGAATGTCGCTGTGCGCTTTAACCGCATTTGTGGTCTTATTGTGTTTGCGTGTGTCTTCAAATTAAATCAATCGGTCAATCCGACCCCAGGCTGATGCCACAGAGGGAAAGGTGGTTCACATTTAATATACAACTGGTGCTGGGGTCCATCTAACAGGATCGGTCATTAAGAATCTCCACACGTGGACAGTTTCTCAACTACTTCCTCTCAAAACACACACACACACAGAGACAGCCGTCCGAATCGGTTGTTCATCCTCCCACGGCCTGTCAGCCTCTCCATTTGTCCCTACCTCACACCTGTCAGCCTCTCCATTTGTCCCTACCTCACACCTGTCAGCCTCTCCATTTGTCCCTACCTCACACCTGTCAGCCTCTCCATTTGTCCCTACCTCACACCTGTCAGCCTCTCCATTTGTCCCTACCTCACACCTGTCAGCCTCTCCATTTGTCCCTACCTCACACCTGTCAGCCTCTCCATTTGTCCCTACCTCATGGCCTGTCAGCCTCTCCATTTGTCCCTACCTCATGGCCGTGATCTGGATGATAATCTGGTTAAGACACTGAATTTATTGTGCATCTGGTCGAGAAAACAACCAATTAGGATCCCTCACGTCCTCTCTCCCCGCCCCGCTCCGATCAGTCCGGGGCACTGAACCACGCGGCGAGCCATATGGTGCCAGGCAGCGCCTCGCCACGTTTCTCAGCATGGGCGCAGGCACAGGGGTACTCAGGAAACGTCGAGATGCTTGCACTAACCACCCACTTCACATCTACACATCAATCGCTCAGTCAACCCCATCTCCAAGGTAACCCCATCTTCTCAGACCAACCAGGCGCAAAGATGGACAAACCAACAAGGTAGTAAAATTACAATCGTAGGAGTAACTGCACTGTTGTTTGGTCTTTTAATGTGTGTCCCATAAAGGGACAAACTCTCCAATAGGCACATGTTATGTATCGTTTGTTACGGGCAAATGTTTGCTGGATGAAGAATTCAGCGAGACCAAGTGTCTAGCTTTGGATGGTGCTAATTGAATATATGTATGTCAATGTATGAATGCCGGTTTCTTTGTTTTCATTGTTGTAGCCAAGGTGAGGTGATTCTATTGTTGGTGCAGCCTGTCTGGCTACCATCTTATGGTATCTTATGATAAGGTATGTATTAACAAACAATATGGGGTCAGATCAGAGACAATGAATTATCACAAAGTTTAGATTCTTCTGCATTCATTTTCCGGTCTGTCTTCTCAGGGACGTTCTAAGTGGTTATTAACTTTTACCCCTTCACTACATCTGTCGACTCTGTCACAGGTTTATACCCTAGGGCCCTAACCAAACTGCTTGTTTACCTTAGGTGTCCTAGCTACTGAACTTGGGTGGCTAACTGAGTTACTCAACACAGAACTTATGTGGACATCGTTAATATTTTATTTGCTATGTGGATGCAAACCCCAAACAGACGCTAGTAAATTTCAACCCCAGCAAAGAACAGAGTGGCCTAGTGTGCGTTGTTGGCTGTTTCATAAACAGTTTAAGAGGGATCATAGTAAACTGACACAACCCATGTGTTCAGTGTTCTTCCCTTTAAATGAAAGGCCTTGATGGTTCCTCTGTCCTGTCTCTGAAGGCCAGTGATGAATGAATCCAATTCACCATTCAGTCTACTCAGCGTTATCCCACAGAACAGAGATCCATAACCTTGAGTCATCCAACATCCATCAATCTGTAGCCTTTTGTCCCAACATATGATGGGATTATGGTTTATGTACACGTGTGTCTGTGTGTGTGTGTGTGTGTGTGTGTAGTCAACAAAAGCGGAGAACAAACATGTAGCCCGAGCTGTATCATCACTCATTCCGTGTTCGAACAGACGCCGAGTTACGCACGCGACAGCTTGTGCCCGATTAGTTTCAGAGCAAACGTTACGCATTCCAACAGTCATCTAGCGTCATGAGAAAAAAAAATAATTGTTGAAGTACACACGCTGGCAGCAACTTACCGCGACGATGTATCGCATTCAGCCTCAGTTTTGCAATGGATTATGTGTGACCATAATGACCTGATTTATCACGGCCTATCCAGCACGTTGTTGATGACACATCCTACGCATCACAATGAGCGGGGCGTGACCATCCCCACCACGGAGCCAACGGCAGAAGTACTGGAAATGAGAACAACAGCTGTTGTTAAAACAGGTGATGGAGGACGCGGCAGCCATTAACTTATCACCCTTCGCCCACGCCGAGCCCCCCTCAGATTAGAACACAGTGCTTCAACGGCAGATGACAAGCACTAGCATAATGCCCCCGTTCTCACCGTAATTGATGGGAAAGAAAATAAATAAAACCCAATCCCTTTGTGTTGCCTCTCACTCGGGAACTGTGTGTGACAGCCCACTCCACGAGAGGACAACTCACGCCATTTAGCTTTTTTTTTCTGTTCTCAATTTTGCGTTCTGCTGAAGCGTTGTGTGACTTGCGTGAGCACTCTCACTCGTCACCCTCCTCCTTTACTTCACCATATTTCTCTTTCTGTCAATCTCTCTTAATTATATTTGCACCTTTGTGACAAGTTGAATGCTCCTCTTTGTTGGTTGATTTTCTCATCTCAGGATTATTCAAGTATGGAGGGCTTTATCCATGAATGCCCAAAATCTGACTAAAACACAAAGAAAAAGCAGAAAAAGAAGGGACCGACAAAAACAGAAAACGAAAGATATTATGTCAAGTGTTAATTGAAACGGCTGGATTAAAGTATATTTGCTACTTTTAAAGATAAAAGCTTTAACATTTTGTCTCTTTTTCCTCATTGTGATACACAGTGAAATCAGAGAGGGGACAATGGGTTAGCTTGTGTGCATATGAATGTCTCCATTATCTGAGATTCCGTTGGCCAGATTTTTATGAAATATGGATGAGTGATGCATCTTGCCATAGAGATGTCATAGAGGCATTTCCAAAATTAAAATAATTGCATTGAGGCACTCTAAGCAATTGCAAATGCAAATGTCGCAAATTCACCCTCCTCGACCCTTTTAAACTAAAGTCATGAAAGTTGTTTCATAGGTCCCTCTATTTACAAGGTACCCCTTTTTCCCAAGGACCCACATGTCAGCCATTATTTTTGACTATTTCAAATTTTGTGAAATGTTTTGGGTACCGGGAGAGCATGGGAACGTTCCGGAACTGAGAGAAAGCACACCGGGAGAGAGAGAAGTTTCTGGAACATTCTGGAGGCAGCTGGGAGGGCTAGCTCCACCCCCCCACACATGCCATCCATGAAGGCTGATCAGAGAGGCCATGAGGAGGGGCGATGGGAGCTGCCCTGGAGTAAGCGGGAGACAGTTGGAGTTTCAATTATTCTCTGTTCCATCACAGACTGCAGGGGCGACAAAGCATAGCCCGCAGGATTGCCCCGAGTGCCCGAAGGCAAAAGAACGTGTGCTGGTAAAACCAACTTTGCTTTCGGTTGGTTTCCCTTTTCGGTTGTCTTCTGATGTTATGAAACGCCTATGGGCCTCTTACTCCCTGTGTGTCCATGTGTCTCGTGCTTTGACTCAGTACGATACCTAAAACAAAATGGCCTCTTTTGGGCAATAAAAAGTCAGCTGATCCGACACACATTTGCACATTTCAAACGAGGATATTTGTACGGTTACATTGTGGTACAACGCCAGAGCAGGCACATGTCAACACCTCTTCATCTGCCAGACAGGAGGGAATGTGTCTCACATGTTCTTAGGGATACAAGTCTCCACATACCCACGCAGCATCTCGGCAACCATCCAGGTAAGCATTTTTTTTTAAGAAACTTGGGCGAACAACGTGTGTTGTAATTGAGACGACAGTGATTGGCCACGAGTGGGGTGGGGTATTTACATGTTTACTGTTGTCTTGTGTTTCATTTGTTCCTCAGGTGATCTTTCAGTCAAAACATTTGTAACTGGCATCTAACTACTCTCCTGCTCTCTCCTCTGGTTCATTTGTGTGTTGTAATTAAGTGTAAATTGGCTCGGAGATGCGTCACCGCGCCCCACTAGTCAGTGCCTGTCACACAGCTGTACGTGTCTCTTCCAGACGTCCGGGGCCTTTAAGTGTTCTAATGAAGAGTCTGTAACTAATTACGATAAGTAATACAACCCTGGTGGACGTTGCATTGCCAACACGGTCTTCCTATCCTGACAAACCTTTCCGCGCAGTCCCGGACCCCTCTGAGGCCTCGGGAATGAATCTGGGAGACCTTTAATTGAAATGAGGCAGAACGTCCTCTAACATCTATGTACCAGGCGGAAGAGGTCAAAACACACACACACACGCACACACACACACACTACCTGACAGTAGCATCCTCACTAAAATTATTTTTATTCCAAATCACTCAGCCAACATCAACCAACGCGAAAATAAATTGCCATATTTTTACCTTGGTAATTCAAAGGCACTTTCCGTGAAAACCTCTGTTTTAAACGGCTATAATTTACATGCATAATACGACTTAATGTTTAATTCCGCCAGAATAATTAGACTTGATAAATTATTCAACTAGTCCGACAGAAGTCCTTTAATTCACTTTAACTGATTCCAACGGATCTGAACAGAACTCAGAAAAGGTCCCCTTTAGACAATCAGTTTCTCTGCTCTGTCATAATAATGTAATTGTTCACTTGACAGGAATATCTATTCTGTGATTTTTGTCAAGGTGATGTAGAACCGTTAGTTTAGTGTTAAGTGGGCGCATGAAAGGTACATAAACGTAGAACGTCTGGCTTTCACCAGCAAGGAGTTTCGTTCAGAGAGGACGGGCCCTTTGGCTGTATATTAAGAAATGAACAGGGGATCCCTGAAGTGGTTTAAAACCATATTGGTTATACGTGGAGCCCATGAGCAAAGACAGTTAAAAGCAAATTGCTTTGATGTGTTTAGCCTGGAGCAATGTAAATGAAAAGAGAATTGTATACCAGCCGCATCCTGGTATTAGTATTCCAAAACTCTTCAGAAAGTGTAATTTTCTAAACATTCCAGAGATCCTCTGTATTCCGGGAATTGATGCGTTCTGTGGTTCTATAGTGACTCGGTAAGACCTACTACAGTGAACCTGTGGTGAACTTTGTAGACTGCAGACTACTGCCGGTATCTGTGAAGACCCCCTGCTTTGCTGCCTTGTCTCTGAATCTCCACAAATGTTTTAATGTTTCCTTTGTCTGAATGTCTGTCACTGAATGCTAAATATATACGCGCTCTCTCTCTCTCCCAGCCATCCAACACAGAAGATTTCCCTCAGATATTGTACACCCAGACCTCATATTTCTGGACTTGCTGTCATTGAGGCATGTCTGCTTCCTCCACAGAGTACAAAACCTGTTATGAACATATTGATATCGCTCTGTTCGTTCAATTGTTTGCCGCACTCCGACAAATCTGTTATGAGCGATATCAACAAACATTAATTAATGTGGAATTTTAGCATTTTCTCTAGTTTGGTGGTTGGTTTCATTAATTAGTTTTTCAAGCTTTATGTTAATGAAAGTTGTCCTATCTGCAAGGCATAAAGGATGAATTAGAAATGAGAAAGTTGGTATACGTCTGCAGATGGGAGATCAAACGTATGTAGCCAGCCATCTTGAGAGAAATGCCATTCTACTAATTGACAGACATCTTCATTATCAGTCTGATACAATTTTATTCACTTCACTTCTAATAAGATTTCTACTTTGAAAATTATAGAGGGAAAGAGAGAGGAAAGGAGGGAGAGCAATAGAGCGGCAAGGATAGAGAGAAGAATAGAGAGAATGAGAGAGCAGAGAGAGGAAAGAAGAAAGGGAAGAGAGGAAATGAGGAAGGAAGATAGAGTGAAGAAGAGATGAAATGAGAAATGGAACAGAGGGAAGAAGGGATGGAATGAAATAGGGAAAGGTAGCAGGAATGAGAGGAAATGTGAGAAGAAAACTGAGAGAGAATGAGAAAGGGAGTGGAGAGGGAATGAGAGAGGGAAGTAAAGTGAAGCCGAGAGATAGCAAAAGACAAAAGACAAAAATAGGAAGACAGGAAGAAAGAGATGGTGAGACAGAAAGAACATTAAAATAGTTGTACGTAATTGCTGCTGCCAGATTTAAGTGAGTGAAAAGTAAGAGCCTCTGGGGCTTCTCGTCAAGGACACTGAGATTACTTTGATCAACAGAGGAACGATGGTTGGATGTCTGCATAGCGCACCGCATCCCATGTCCTGAGCCAAGAGCCGGAGAGAGAAAGAAAGAATGAAAGAAGAGAGAGAGAGGGAGTGAGAGATTACCTGACCACTGTGACTGACCCAAAATTAGGAATGGTCTTGTTTATGTACAAACTCAGTGATCATGGTCTTGACTATGTACAGACTCAGTGATCATGGTCTTGTCTATGTACAGACTCAGTGATCATTGTCTTGACTATGTATAGACTCAGTGATCATGGTCTTGTCTATGTACAGACTCCGTGATCACGGTCTTGACTATGTATAGACTCAGTGATCATGGTCTTGATTATGTACAGACTCAGTGATCATGGTCTTGTCTATGTACAGACTCCGTGATCACGGTCTTGACTATGTACAGACTCAGTGATCATGGTCTTGTCCATGTACAAACTCAGTGATCATGGTCTTGACTATGTACAGACTCAGTGATCATGGTCTTGACTATGTACAGACTCCGTGATCACGGTCTTGACTATGTACAGACTCAGTGATCATGGTCTTGACTATGTATTGACTCAGTGATCAAGGTCTTGACTATGTACAGACTCAGTGATCATGGTCTTAACTATGTACAGACTCAGTGATCACGGTCTTGACTATGTAGACTCAGTGATCATGGTCTTGACTATGTACAGACTCAGTGATCATGGTCTTGACTATGTACAGACTCAGTGTACTATGTACAGACTCAGTGTACTTGTACTATGTGCAGACTCATCATTTATTATATATTATATTATTTTATATCATATACTGTATTTTAGCACATTTTTATTTTTCATTTGAATTGGAAATGTAAACATGTTTCCCCTACCTAAAAAGTATTTCAATTAAAACTAAATTCACTGAGGAAGAGAGAAAGCGAGATAGAGAGGGAGAGAAATCTACTGAAGACCGAGAAAAAGAAAGAGGACAATATTCAGAGAGAGGCGGACAAAAATAATGAGAGAGAAAAGGAGAGAAAAGGAGAGACAACAAGTGAAAATATTCGTCACCCGATTAAAGACAAACACACAAGCAGCCACACACACCTCTGACCGGACTAAATTGCTAAACACAGGAGAAATTCTATTGACACCTCTGTTACCTGGCATAACTAAACCTCGACAGCAGTCATAAGTAGCTGTGAATTATGATATATATTTGAGTGTGTGTGGTGTGTGTGTGTGTGTGTGTGTGTGTGTATGCCATCCGCAAAAGTCTTTAATTCAACCGCAATGTGATAGGATTGAATACCAGCCAAGGTGGTTTTCATTCCGAATTCCTAATACATGAATGCAAA
The DNA here is from genome assembly GCA_016801175.1 of Esox masquinongy. NCBI lineage: Eukaryota > Metazoa > Chordata > Actinopteri > Esociformes > Esocidae > Esox > Esox masquinongy. The sequence goes on from JACXGI010001564.1 coordinate 10,953, forward strand.
AATAAATATGTTATAATAGAGATCAAGAAAACTATTGGAGCTCTTGGGATCAAAATGCTGTATTTACCGAGTACCAAAGAATAGCGTCAACTAACTACAGGTGTGCTCAACTCCAGCAGCAGATCTAAAGCAGGAGAGACTCCAGGTAGCTTCTCCACGCCATCTGTCACTGCGAGCGGACGCTTATGGGACATTATGTACAGACACATGCTGGAGGGCGTTTTAGGTGGATGCTAGATTATTTTGCGTATTCATAATTTTGTGAATTTGATTCTGTGTGTGTGTGTGTGCGCGTGTGTGGATGAATACACACAACACCTGCCTGGTCAAGACAGGCTGATTAAAACAGTTACCTGACATTCTGTGCAGGTTGGACAATGGATGACGGCATTGCCAACTTCTGTTGTACACTTCCTTTTCCTGAGAATATGCATACCTTTATATACAACACTTGAAATAGTTCCCACATCTACTGTAATTCATACATTTTATCGAAGCATTACTTATTAACTGTTTTTATTCTGACTTTTACCTGTTAAAGCACCTTGAAATTCATTTTGTAAGAAATGTGCTATATAAATTAAGTTTGCTTTGATTTGATACATGGTGTGAATTTAGAAAATTGTGCTCATAGTTTTGGGGAAATGTAGTACACATTCTGGAAACGTGTTAGCAGTAATGAAAAACTGTAATCTTAATGCAATTCTCCAGCTTCAAAGGTCATTTTCAGGCCTGCAAAATGCACCTGAGGGCTGAAGAACAGCAGCCTGGTACAAAAATGTTTTTCATCAAGCCCAGAGTGTAAGCCAAACACAACCCTATTAATTAGAAACTAACAAATGGATCTTGGGTCCACACATTTTAAAATAAATCCAACTGCATTAAAGGTTTGACTACGTACACAGTGAATATAGATAACCACACACCCTGACATGCGCCATACAACTCCTACGTGTTTACACACACACACACACACACACACACACACACACACACACACACAGCCAATCGGTGTGCCGTCCACGTTTAAGCTCTTCATTACATTGCCTGTTTTCAATCTCTCCGCCAGAACACTCATTGTGTTTGATAGATGCCTTTACCCAGTCCACTCCCTTCTCTTATTCCCCATTAATACCAAGGCGGAGGACCCTCTGCATGTCGTATTTTCCCAAATAGCTTCCTGGTATAAAATAGCTATAAAAGAGCTCGTAATTTAAATCCCCCATACCTACTTGCCTAGTGCGGCCATTGTTATGGATTGGACCTCAATCACCGCAATACACTTTTACTCCTGAAGAGTTACATGCCTATACATTATCATGTGATGAACGAGCAGCGAAAGACTAATTGCATATTCCATTACAACAGAGCCAGAGAGGCCTAATTGCATATTCCATCAGGGTAAGACACCAGGCGGGTTGCGCGAGCTACTGCCACTCCACCCTCAGCCTGTCCCCGGGAGTTAGGAGACTTACAGCGATGTAAATCCCGCCGCTGCGTGATTGCCTTGCTTTCCCGTGTGAAGGTGTAACCATTACTAACATAGCTAGGCGTGTCCCTCGCGAAAATTCAGTTGGGTGAATTTTAGTGCGGTTGACATTTGAAGTGATGTGCCTGAAAACCAGCAGAGTGGGTGGGAGGGAAAACAAACATCAAGAGCCTGCCATCTTTCACGCATCGTCATCATCCTTATTGTCAAAGCTTTCGCCGGTGTCAGCTTCATTATCTTAATGATTAGCAACATGCCACTTTTACAGCCCATCGTTGTTGTGAAATACTGCACCTGTATTTGCAGACCGATAGTGCAAATGGACAGTGCAGCGGGTGATCTATTTATACGGGCGATGAACAGAGAAATCCAGTTGGTAAGAGATAATGTCGCTCTGTCAGACTGAAAAAGGAACATGAAATTTTCTATGAGGTCAAAAGACCTTTCATTGTTTGCAACGAAACAGTTTGCAGTTTTGCAAGTAACAAAAACATCCTTAACAATTTATTTTCTAGACTAGTGGACCAACAAATGAAAGGTTGTTTGTTCTAATCCCAGAGCCAACAAAAAAAACTCTGTTGTTGTCCAAGAGCAGGACAGTTAAACCTATTTGCTCCCATTGTTTTAATTTATGTGGTCATAGCACACCTACCTGATACAATAATGAAAATTAATTTAGCATGTTAATTTTCCTTTAAAGTTCACCTTTCTACCAGAATCTCAGTTGATAGAAACAATAGTAATAATAGCTCAACTGCTGGCTATTTGTCAACTTATCACTTTATTATGCCAGAAGAATTAACAGAAGATAAGTTATTTTTGAAAATCGGACTGGTTTATAAAAGTGAACAGCTGACAGAGAACTAGCAGGACATCTGGTTATACTAGTGAACAGCTGACAGAGAACTAGCAGGACATCTGGTTATACTAGTGAACAGCTGACAGAGAACTAGCAGGATTTCTGGTTATACTAGTGAACAGCTGACAGAGAACTAGCAGGACATCTGGTTATGCTAGTGAACAGCTGACAGAGAACTAGCAGGATATCTGGTTATACTAGTGAACAGCTGACAGAGAACTAGCAGGACATCTGGTTATACTAGTGAACAGCTGACAGAGAACCAGCAGGACATCTGGTTATACTAGTGAACAGCTGACAGAGAACTAGCAGGATATCTGGTTATACTAGTGAACAGCTGACAGAGAACAAGCAGGACATCTGGTTATACTAGTGAACAGCTGACAGAGAACCAGCAGGACATCTGGTTATACTAGTGAACAGCTGACAGAGAACTAGCAGGACATCTGGTTATACTAGTGAACAGCTGACAGAGAACTAGCAGGACATATTTTGTCTTCTGCACTATAAGAGGCCGTATCTCAACCTCAGAAGATCAGAGAGATCAAGCAAGAGTGTCATCATACAGTTGGTGAAATCCCCGGGAAAGACAAGACAAAACATACTACAACCTAGGCCCTTTATTTTGTGAAAGCTGTACTTTAAAAGGACTAGACAACAAGAGTACAGTCACACAGTGGCAGAGTAACTAATTACATAAATTAACACATTACATCAATAATAATAAAAAGCTTTAACTAAAAAACAATTGACTATAATAATTTTTGAAAGTGCTGCTGAAATGTCAGATTTGCCCTTATTTCAATGTATCTCATTAAGAAACGCTATCGACCATGATGCTATCATAGAAAAGCTATTGACCAAATGCTAGTTATGGGGTGTGGTTTGGGGGTGTGGTTTGATGAGAGCATCTCTTGTGTGTTCACATGGGAAAGGCTAGCCAATTTAAATAGCAAGTCTATTTTCGGGTGGGGGGGGGTTGTATTTAGAGCAACTGTCGCCTGAAAGGTTTGTGCACGGCCCCTGCAGGTAAGTTATCTATTTAATTGATGCCCCCGTGGATTCTTCCTCACATATACCAGGCATATTCTGTAAACCAGGAGCTGATCAGTCCCTCAGGCTAGAGACTGCAAGCCTTGAGCCCTATCATTAGGCCCTCAATTACCAAGCCCCTGAAGCAAGAACACAATCGATACGGCTACCACAGCCGTTTCAACATCACGTCTCTACGCCAGGGGTCGACAACACCCACCCCCAAATATGAACACCCACCCCCTCCCCATATGAATTATGGTAATTACATTTTTTTTATAGAAATAAAATCTAAAAACCTCGGAGGTGTGTCGCTAAAGGATCCAAAAGTACTGCCCAAGATGGAAAATGCAGCATCAATATGATGTGAAAGTTACTATTTAACTTCCATTCTTAAAGAATGCAAGCAGCAGACAGCTTTGTAGATCTGAAACGTGAAGCAGCAGACAGCTTTGTAGTTCTGAAACGTGAAGCAGTGGACAGCTTTGTAGTCCGGAAATGTGAAGCAGCAGACAGCTTTGTAGTTTGGAAACGTGAAGCAGCAAACAGCTTTGTAGTTCTGAAACGTGAAGCAGCAGACAGCTTTGTAGTTTGGAAACGTGAAGCAGCAGACAGCTTTGTAGTTTGGAAACGTGAAGCAGCAGACAGCTTTGTAGTTTGGAAACGTGAAGCAGCAGACAGCTTTGTAGTTCTGAAACGTGAAGCAGCAGACAGCTTTGGTAGTTCTGAAACGTGAAGCAGTAGACAGCTTTGGAGTTGTGAAACATGAAGCAGCAGACAGCTTTGTAGTTATGAAACGTGAAGCAGTAGACTGCTTTGTAGTACTGAAACATGAAGCAGCAGACAGCGTTGAAGTTCTGAAACGTGAAGCAGCAGGCAGCTTTGAAGTTCTGAAACGTGAAGCAGCAGACAGTGTTGAAGTTCTGAAACGTGAAGTAGCAGACAGCGTTGAAGCTCTGAAACGTAATGCAGCAGACAGCTTTGTAGTTATGAAATGTGAAGCAGCAGCTGTGGTATAATGAAAAGGTGGTGAACAGGAAAGAGAGCAGGCCTAATTTATATCAACAGTGGACTTCAATGAAAGCACAAGGGGTATTTTAATGCCTTTTTTACAGTTATCTTACAAAAAATTGCTAGGCTTACTGGTTTGCTAGGCTTACTGGTTTGCTGGGCTTACTAGTTTGCATTTGACAGCTAGCTCAGAATGGAGGGTGGTGACCCTTTCTATGAGGACGCTACGATCATGTCCAAGTCTTGAGAAATCACTCAATATCATAATCCCACTATAAGCAGCACAGGCCTTTTTTTACCTAAACTTTTTGCCAAACATATGGAATTAATCCACTCTGAACGTGTGCACACAATTGACCATAAATCCATTTCCCAGCCCAAACCATAAACTTTAACTTAACCACTCAGAAATATCTGCCTAACACAGTTCAACTCATAGATGTATAAGTTGGTGAGGGCAGGCCAGATTAAGCTTCACATCACAGCATGTTGGCCACTACGTGATGTAATAACATAATTGGTGTCTCTTTGTAAAAGTAGCTGACATTGAAAAGGCTTCCCTGGTCAGGCTCCTAACAGTTTAAACCAAGGGAGGAGTATTTAAATCATTCCCTACGAGGGCCGGAGCCTGCTGGCTTTCTGTTCTACCTCATTATTAATTGCATCCACCTGGTGTCCCAGATCTAATTAAATCCCTGATTAGAGGGTTGCAATAAAAACATTGACTGGAATTGGCTTCAAGGGCCAGATTTGAATACCACTGACCTAAGGGCTTGTGGGTTTAATTACCAACATTTAAGTTTTCTCTATATGGCTCAGCGTTCAATTGCACAAATACAATTTGATACGTGTGTGTGTTTGGTATGTCTGCCTTTCTGTAAGCATGAGTGTTTGTGGGAGTGTGTGTGTGTGTGTGTCTGGTTGCGTGTGTATTTACTCACTCTATCTAGTTTAACTGCTGCTTTCCCGGTCATCGTCCGCATAGTCATTTGTTTTACAGCAATTTAATTTCCAAAAATAGAAGAGAAACTGGTACAATTCTTTAAAAAGTTGCCAGATATGACTCCTCAGACAGACATTTTGATTAAATGCCCAAGCAGACGTTCATTTTTATTTCTTAGTTTTTTATTTCTGAGTTTATCGCATGCTTGACAAGCCCTGACACTTTTTCCCAGTTTTTCTTTGGCATAATTAGATTGTGTGAAATGACCATGAAAAACTATTACCACAGGTCGTAGGCTGTGACGAATACAAACCATCCCATTGGCTTGTTTACAATCAAGGCAGGCTGTTAATAGCTTTTCACTGTGGTGCTAAACTGAAGAAAATGTGGTAGATAGGATTGGTGGAGAATTTCAAAGCGAAATGTTATACAGTGGGCCTACAACTAACACGCGCGCACACGCACACACAGCTGAGTTGTAGTGATAGACAGCAGGGTCATGGTACAGTATGCATGATACATTTAGTCATGCAAGAGCCACACAAAGAAATGTTGGGATTAGCTTTACATTCTGAACAGTGAGACCAGATGTAGTGTTCTACTGACTTTTACTAATGCCCAGAGCGCAAAGGCTTCTCCATTTCAATTCCAGGACGCAGACATTGTCACTTCTCCGTAATTGGCAAACAGGACCCTACACATCTCAGTCACGAGTGAGAGCAAACCAGAATGACTCTCCATTCCCTGTTATTCAGTAAAATGTTGGGAGGGCAGGACATCTGTGAATGCAGACAAATCTATGCTTCCACTGGGGCCTGGTCTGGTGTGCTATGCAGTGCTGTCTTGCTGAAGGGAACCCAAGAGTTCGATCGTCTCACCGACAGAGTGACATCATCGTGTTTTTCTCTTACACCCAGCACTCTCGGTGGTTGTGTGTGTATTCATGGTAGAGACTTCAGTTTTTTTTATTTACTATGTCCGTCAGGCTCCTCCAAACCTGGCAGGCTGACACCACTAAACACGTTCCACTGCAAGATGTCACGGCAAATAACCTGTAATTAAAAAGAAAATTTATTTACTAGATCCTAATACTCTAAATTCAGTTACTAAATGAATCACGGAACAACCATCTTAAAACGATTCCATACGTTAGCCCAGCAGAAAACAGAAACTCAAATCAAAGGGCAACGAATTCAGTGTGTTAAGAGATTCACATAGATTTATTGTATACCTGTCGGAGATTAACAGAGAAACTTGTTCTGTCTTTCTGTCTCTTTAATGCTCTCTCTTTCTGTGTCTTGTCTTTGTAGTTCGTGGGTCATCTGTGAGTGGCCCCTTGTCACTCCTGTGTCTCGCCTAGATCAGCTACAGCTGCTGCCGTGCTTAACAACTTCATCAAAGAGCAACTGGGCCTAAAGGGTCATAAAGCTGATCAAAACACACAGTTAAATCTCAGACTCTGAAGAGCACAGCTTCAAAGACCAGGCGGTCCCCACGGTTCCACATGCCTTCCACAAGATGTGATGGCTCCTATTTCTCTAATAATTCTGACTGCGCGATGCTAGAGAGAAAGAAAATAGGGAAGGTGGAGGACGGGGGAAAGGAAGTGTGTGAACTTGGAATTTGAATCTGTAAGGTGAAAAGAGAGAGAAATAGGAACTCAATTAGGCGTCTCGTTAAGATCAACAGAGATTGTGTAATCTCCTCTGAGAGGCTGAGGCACTCAATAACAACTTGTTTAATTGGTCAGAGAGTTAACAGCACCTCGTTTAATTGGTCACGTCGAGATCTTTTTTTTAAATTCTCATCTCACCTTTTACAGAGGTAATCTGAAGATGAAAGAAACTGACAGAGACAGTCTGACAGAGAGACAGACAGAGACAGAGAGTGTACAACAAGGCTAACAACTGCAGCAGCGTCTCTGTAGGTGTACGTGGTTTAAAGTTCTGGGCAGCTTGTCAAAGAGTTGAAAATAAGGAGAAAACGCTAATCAGGGAATCAGAAGTCAGACAGAGCAGAGAGAAAGCCTGGAGTGGGCACCTACTATCTGCAAGGACTGTCCTAATCAAAGGAAAAATTCACAGTGATCAATGTTTCAGCGCTCTGCCCCTTGAGCTCACCTGAGGCTGTGATATAATGACTCACAGGGGCTGTGTTGGAACATTTACATTGAGAAAAAGAAGCTTTATCTTCAGGTTTCCGCTGTAGCTAGTGGAGCCCCTGCGATAAAAATGACCCGTCATTATTGTATAAAACTGACACTAAAACGGATCACGTGATGAGGGCCAAAGCTTCACACATCCCGGAGTTCTACCTAGTCAGAACAGCTATCATCCTCCATCTTTCCGAGGAGTTAAGACTTAAGAGCGCAGAGGGTTTTCTTCGCTGCCTATTGTGATTTACTAAGTTAATAACACAGAGCTGTACGTCAACTCTCTAATCTTTCTTGTTAGGAGAATTATCATTACAAAGCTGATGACTGCGGCGGGGGGCGGGCTCTCTAATTACAAGGTCTTTTGTGCTCATCTTTGTTAACGCACATGTCAATAAAACATTGAGAGTTGGTGTACTTGAACACCCCACGGAGAACATTGTATCAGTGAAATTAACTCTGAGATGATGCGGAATGATGGCACATCACCCTGTCAGCATCGCCAGGCTGGCACATCTTAAGTGGATACTTGACATTCAGAGAAGGAGACTGACATGCCGGCAACTGACACCTGCATTGTTTATCCATCCTTATTTGTTTCCGTCTCTGACAACATCTTCTTCGTCCACCTCGCCTCCCTCAGCAAAACCCTCGCACACCGAGGCTCTCAGAGAATAACACCACCTGGCACCTAATTCCAAATCAAACAGGTTGATTACTACATGTTTAATTTAGGATTCTGTGTGAAAAATAATGACTTATGCTAATGTGGGAGGGGTTATGATGAGACTGTTCCTTGTGTCCTTTGGGGGTGTCTCAAATTGTTTACAATGCTACGTTGGGAGGTTATAACATCTCACAGGGGAGGCATCTCACCAGCGGAGAAATTAAAACATAATGGAGCTTTGATGAGTTGCATTATATTTTATTTACATGTAATGAATTGCTTTGATTTGGTGCTTTCCGGAGCCGGGCCTTGGTAATTGAATTTTACAATAATGAATAAAGTTTGGGTCCTTTTATGCGTCCTCCTGGGTTTGTTGCGCTGCTGGAGCAGACCTGAATCTAATGGATTTACTCTGAGTCTTTGCTGGATGCTTTCGTGTAAATACTTCATCCTCCAGAAGAAAGGGTAGCAGAACGGAAGAGCAGTGTGTGTTTAGATCACCTACCACTACTGGAATTCGAGAGATATTGACTCATTGAGGGGAATGTTTTATAATGTCTGAATTTCTTGAGGCAAGAACCAACGACTCACATGTTTGCCTCAGCAGAAGAACAACTTTTCATTCCTGCTATAAGCATTGTGTGTGTGTGTGAGCGTGTGTGTGTGTGTGTGTACATGGAGATTTGAGCAGTTAAAAGCCATTATTAGATGTGATAGACGTGGTATGACAAGCATGCATGAGCACCGTTCCAGAGAGCAAACCATCAGTCTGATTGATGTGTATTTTTTTAAATGTAAACTTTCCCCAAAATGCAGAATTAGTAGCTAAACTTAAAAGCTGGATAGGATCACAGGTCGACCGAGAGCATCTGTTTTGGTTTCGCGGAGTTGAGCTAATAATGCCTCAGGTTACCCGTAAAGATTGTTTTGCCCTGTAAACACCTTTGACTCTGAATCGCAATGAAGCTTCTGATTCTGAAATTAATTTGAGATAACCTTGTTAGTGTGCATGCCTGTAACCGTGTGTGTGTGTGTGTGTGTGTGTGTGCGCGTGTGTGTGAGATTTTCTTTATCATCCTTCTTAAAGACCCTTACCACCACGCTGCTGCATTGAAGTGTCCCGGGGAAGATTAGCTCTGCGTGGCGTTGTCGCTTAGCATCCTAATTCCCTTCTTCCACGGGCTGGTGTTGTCGCTTCGCCATCCATCCCTTTATTCCACAGACGTGTCCTGCTCACCCCCGGATGATCCCGGCTCCCTGTCACTGGATAAAAGACTCCATTACCACTGACACAGGCTCTAATGATGTGGACACACAAGCCAGCTGTCCATCACACAGTCCATCAAAAACTCATTTTCCCAAGGAGCACTGGGGTCACGACGAGTCTGGAGCGGCACTCTCTCTCTACAGTTCCATCGCCTTTTTCAGGGACAAAAAGAATGGAAGAAAAGCTGCCGCTCTAAATGAATAGTAAGCAGATTTTAATAGCTCCATGGAGTGGAACATAAAGATGTATCTATCTCTATCGAGCGGAATATAAAGATGTATCTATCTCTATGAAGCTGAATATAAAGATGTATCTATCTCTATGGAGCTGAATATAAAGATGTATCTATCTCTATGGAGCTGAATGTAAAGATGTATCTATCTCTATGGAGCTGAATATAAAGATGCATCTATGTCAATGGAGCTGAATAAAATGATTTTTCTATCTTTATGAAGTGGAATATAAAGATATATCTCTATGAAGTGGAATATAAAGATATACCTATCTTTATGGTGTGGAATTTAAAGACACATCTATCTTTATGGAACTGAATGTAAAGACATCTATCTCTATGGAACTGAATGTAAAGACACATCTATCTCTATGGAACTGAATGTAAAGACACATCTATCTTTATGGAACTGAATGTAAAGACATCTATCTCTATGGAACTGAATGTAAAAACACATCTATCTCTATGGAACTGAATGTAAAGACACATCTATCTCTATGGAACTGAATGTAAAAACACATCTATCTTTATGGAACTGAATGTACAGACATCTATCTCTATGGAACTGAATGTAAAGACACATCTATCTCTATGGAACTGAATGTAAAAACACATCTATCTCTATGGAACTGAATGTAAAGACACATCTATCTCTATGGAACTGAATGTAAAAACACATCTATCTTTATGGAACTGAATGTACAGACATCTATCTCTATGGAACTGAATGTAAAGACACATCTATCTCTATGGAGCCGAATGTAAAGACACATCTATCTCTATGGAGCCGAATGTAAAGACACAGTACTTAAATCTCTATGAAGCTGAAAACCAATCCTCCCCCCTCCCCATCTGTTCATCCCCACCCCACCCTCCCACTCATTTCTCCTCCCTCCTCCTCTATTCTCCAACTTCCTTAATCCACTCCCAATTTCCTCCTTCCACCTACTTCCCCCTCCTACTGCTCCCTTCACAACAATCCTCCCTCAGCATTTCCTTCCTCCCCCCTTCCTCACCACTCCCATCCTCCCCCATCACACACTCACATAGTGGAGAGAGAGAGATGGTAACCAGAAGTGATTTCCACACACCGCCAGAGAAATTCCCAATCTGTTTAATGATTATATTGATGGAAGTTAAGGGTATTTAGAATGGTGTTTTGAAAACACACTGTGTTTTGAAATGGGTCCACAGACTCCAGGGGTGGGTTGGAACCAAGGGCCATGGGGCCACAGAGCAGGGCAACAGAACCAAAAACCCTTTAAACCCAGAAAATGGACATACCGTGTACAATACAGCATAATGACACTCCAGTGAATAGATGAACCAAAGATGGGGAAGGCGGAAAAGAGTGAGCATGATAGAAATTCACATTTGACACATCAAACCGCGTGTTCATTTAAAGAGGGAGTGATTTCTTATGTGGTTGAAATGTTGATGTGATGTTTCAGCATAGCTGCAGAACACGACACATCCAAATTTCGTTATATTATCCATGCCGCCTCTCTATTGAGATGTTTTATGCCCATGAGGAAACACAGCAGACCAGGACCATGTTAAGAAATGAATCTTATCCACCATGAGCTTAGGTGGTATGTAGTTCTTTGACAAATGCCCGCTGTTGTGAGTTCCCTGCCAGAGACAGTTAGTACACCATCTGACAGACCTCTCGGAGAGACACACCAACTTTCTAACCTTTTCAGTGGGCACCACTCTACCCCCACTGGAGCCAAGCTGGAGAGACTAGAGGTCAAGATTTGTCCTCCCACACCTAGGGCTACTGGCCACTGATTGGCTGACGGCATAGATGCTAGGCTGGTTGTTAGTGGGTGGGACATCTGCCCATCCTTCTGCCTCCCCAGGTAACAGATTATTTTCGGTCTTCCTCAAGCAGCCGCGGAGAGAGAACTAACTGGCCAGGTTTCCAGAACCTGTGACTGACACTGTTGCCATGATGTCACCTCCAGTCCATTTCTTAGCACAGAGCTCAGGTGCTGTCCTGGCTGAGTGTGGAATTACATTCATGCATAAACTCTAAGATCCCAAATCCTCGTCTTAGTGTCTTACGATGTTCTGATCAGCCGCAGCATGCAACCGACACATCCACCATTTTGTCTCGGGGTTTGACAGAGACCCCTCTAGAGGCGGACACAGCACTGTGAGGGGGATTAAACTAAATCTGTTTGCAAACATATGCGCCATGCTGTGTATAGGACTACTGTAGAGGGACCCACACTGGGACACACCGAGCGAAAGGACCAGGGGCCCTGTTTAGCGCCACCTAGCCTAGCGTAAAACTACGCTCTTCATCTGAATTCCGGGAAGGCTTCAAGGAGGAATACATTATGAAACTGTGATAGACTCTAAACCCTTATTCATACATAATAAATTATTCATAGCTCTGTAAACTAAACTCAAAGTCAATGATAAATGCGATCGAGTCGCCATCGCACTCATCCACACTTCATTAGGCCCAGGCTGTGTGCAGAGGAGAATAAAATAACTACTGGGCAAGGGAGAAGAAGAGAGACCGAGAGCTAAAAGAGAGAGAGCAGTAGGGAGAGGGAAACAGAAAACAATGGAAAATAAGGGAGAGGGATTGATAGAAGAAGAGTGGGGAAAGAAAAGGAGGCCAAAAGAGGGAGGGTGGGAAAGAAAGAAAGAGGACAGAGAGAAAAAGAGAACAGGAAAGAGAAGAGAAAGAGACTAAGAGAGTCAGTGATGGAAGGAGAGAGAGGCAGGATGGAAAAGGGGAAAGAGAAGGACGGAAGAACAATGTGAGATTAAAATATCAAACATACTTACAGAAACAAGGATAATTTTGTAACTTGACATAATGCTTCTGGTAAATAACCTGTGTTCATGCCACTATCAACTGCATGCTCCTCAGTCCAAACCAGCAGTGATCTGAAAAATTGGTTTTGTCATCATCACAGTAAATTGTTCCTGTGTAATAGCCTGGCTATTTTTGTCCACCCGGAGCCACCATAACACTGTCCACTCCAAAAAGCCCCATTAACCCCGAAAAATGAGTAATTGTTAAACCTGCGTGGCCCGTGTCTATGAACGGTAGAAGCTGAAAAAAAGCGTGGTTTACAGAAAACAATCCTTCTTCCAGCCTGACCCCTCCAATTTAATAATCACAATCTTAAAAAGCTAATTTCCTGTCTCGGCTGTCAGAGCTGTATTTCGGCATTCAGGATATTTATTACATTTTCACAGAAAATGAGGCTGTGAAATAATCACGGTACCCAGTTGGGGAGTTCAGCATTGCCCTGGCAACCACTTCCTGTAAACACTCAGCTGCTGTAACCGTGGCAACAGCTTGTGTACGTTTGATTGGGCAGGGATCAGGGACTGGAGAAGGTGACCCCAGATTATTCAGGATGTGGAGCTCTGACGCCACCGGGTCAGTTATGTGAGTGTCTTAAAGAGGTGTGACGTGGCAGCCTGACACCTTCACATAACAAAAGTCATTTATTAGACGCTCCTATCCAAAGCGAGTAACGGCAGTGAGCGAATACAGGCTCATTGCTTTTTCATACTGGGCCTCAGTGGCAATCAAACCCATAACCCTGGCATGGTGAGCATTGTGCCCTACCGACTGAGTTTCATGGGTGCTAGGTGTTGTCTTGAATTCATTAAACCTGCATTGAAGCAGTACCCCTTTGTCCAATTGTCAACTTGGTATTAGGTGCTGTATGAAAACCATAAATTGCTATGAAGATGTTTTTCCACAGAATTATCAATGCCTCACAATTAGATTAATCATTACAAGACCAACATTTGAATGCTGCTCCTGGAGTACCCCAGTGGTCTGTTGTGGGGTAATGCTATTGGCCAGTACCATTTGGGTTAGGGGTGGGTTAGTAATCAAATATTTTTGCATTGTGAGCTCTACCAAGGTAGAAGGCCTTAGACGCGCGTTCCTTCCAGAACCACAATCACATTAGACATACACTGGAAGACACATATCTCCACATCGACTGTGCCAAATCCACGACGTGTTGCTGCGATAAACCAGGGGCTTAATCGCAATCTGCATCAAATGATGAAATTGGGGAGGAAAGGGTAAAAGAACATATTAAAAAAAACATGAACATTTGGACACAAGATTAACGTACATTTTTAAAGGCAGTGTTTTAATATTGCTCAGGTGGGTGAATGATTACCAAGCATGCTCCTGCCTCTGCTGAAGGTTATGTGCAATGGACGAACAATGAAATATGTCTGTATGGCATTTCCTCTGTGTTGTATACCCCCCCAGCCCCACCCCCCCCTGAGGAAAACAATCATCCTGCGCTATGGGCATGTCTGACGTTACTCACCATGAGTCCAAGCCAGTAAGGAAGAGGTTAATTATTCAATCACATTAGGCTCTCCTGTGGTGTGTGACATCCATCCAGACACCCCTCGCCTTGTCTTAACAACTCGCTTCAAAAAAGTGACATTACCCAGCAGACCCTCTAAGCAAAATGTCAGGATTAACAGCTCCAGCTAGCGCTGGTTGTTACACTGTTGAGGGTGTCGTTTAGAAAAAAAAATAGACACGTAGACGCAGTTAGGTAGTTGATGATCAAATTTCTCTTGCTAAAGGGACAGTTAGCATTCTGTTCAGTCCGATGTGTTTGATGGATGGGCTATGATTCCTTTTTTTAGCTATTTTTGTAATGCTTATTGTGATTTCATCTTAAGACAGCTTGCACTATAACTGTTGTGTTAAATGTATAAACACACACACTCTTTTTCTTCCTGTACTCTCTCCACTTTCTCATCTGTAAATGCGTAATAATGAAGTTGGATTATTTTCTGAATATGCGTCTGACATACTTCCTGTTGGCATTCACGTCATAGTGAGCAATTACTCTCAATTATTTACACTAATTTTCGAAAACACATTCGTAAGGCGTTGTTGGCGACCTGCACGTTTGTCCACTCAAAGCAATTCCAGCATTCAAACAGGTCACTGTGCACTTTATGTGCAGTTTATGAAGGAACGCAAAGAGTCATCTGTTGCAAAAAAATGAAACACGAGAGTAGCCATTTGATGACTGTCATTTGGTACACTACATCTGTCTCTTGAGTTGACGCATTCATAAATGTATTAATCCAATGCTGTGTCTGCACTCTCCATCTTTTGACTTAAATAATTTCCACTTTGCCAATATTTTATTGGTGTCATCAAACTACAACACAATTTCTAGGGTTGAATTGGACATTTTAACACACACATTACTGACAGACCTACTTTCAATGCTCTTCTATTCTGAGGAGTAATCAGCTATGTGTGCAAAAACCCTTCCATCAAAGCTATGTAACTTGTTTTACTTAACTTTCTACAGTACGTAAAGCCACACACTAATTACACAATATACTTTGTGTGGTCATGACAAACTTATTTTCAGGTCGGTAGATGGTACTTATGTAGCTATGACATTAGCACTGCCGTGAAAAGGGGCACAAGGACAGCACTGCAATGTTCCCCCTTGTAAATGAATGAGCAGTAGTCGTCTTTAGGCTTCTTGTACTTTTTAATGTTTTTCTAATCAAGCGGACAACCACAGCTTTGTGGCTGAAAAAGGTCAAGATGTTTACTCTAGCCAGTGAGGTAACCAAGGAAGTCACGCGTGGGGCTGAGATGTTCCCATAGATGTTCTGTTTAATACCGATAGAGAGAATTGTTTCCTGCTTGTCACACTTCAAACACCTACTGTTGTTTTCTAGATTCACTGTGTTGCTATGGGGACAGAAAAGGTTCCCCATTGGAGTTCAAATTTTGTGTTTTGTCTTAAGTGAAAGCAACTGTCTCTTTATTCCAATCCTTGCCATATTTTATCGCCAAAGAGACTGGCCTTTCAGCAATCTCAACATTTAATCTGTAGCTGGAATAGCAAACATTTGTAGAGCCTTGAATATATAATTACAAACAAAATCAAAAACAAACATTCAGCTGTTAGCTAACGAGTTGTTGCATTTCGAGGCTTACAATTAAAGCTAAAACCTTTTGTGGTTAGAGTTTTATTTTGCATTTAGTAGGCAATTTTTGGCAGGCTGGTTTCGTCTGGACAAACACAAAACATTTGCTTAGCAAGCAGATATCAGCGTGTTCTGTGGACAGAGACAAATTATAGAGTTTCAATGTTTGCATAAACATTTTGACGGAAGTGTGTCTGGTATGGTTACTCAACACACTACCTCACTCACATCACCCTTAATTCTGTTTTTAACCACAACTAAATGTTTGCCCACAGATCATGTAAAAACACAGGATACCTCACAAATCTCAATCTCCATTTAAATCGCTGTTTTAAAACCTCTGGTTTTCTCTCTTTTCCCCTCTTTTTCCATTTCTTTATTTTCAATTTTCACTATCTTTCTCTCTCCAGGTGTTTTTTCCTCAGTGTATCATTCCAGTGATATATTTTTTGTAGCAAAACAAGAAATGGAACAATTTACTCAGTAAGAGTATGATGAGGTTGAGCATGAATATGTCCGGCCGAGAGGGTAATAACTGAAAATGTCCTGCCACTCAGATCTCTTGGTCTCTCCGTGGCTGAAGGGCCTTTCTCAGGCACTTCTGAGTCTATTTTAAAATGTTTGCTCTCCTTACTCTATCACTCTCTCCCACTCTTTCTGTTTCTCTCACTCTCTCTGTGGGTGGTGAAATGACCCTCCTAGAGCCCAAAAAAAGACCCCAAATCAACCCTTCAGTCCATAAATGCACTAAAGAGGTCAATGGAATGCAGACAGTGGGGGATGGCAGACACCATTGTTCGCGCACACACTTTTTGAGGAGGGGGGGTATTTCAAAGTGAACATTTGTTAAAACAATCATGATTTATTTTAAATGCATACTTTTTGGTCTGATTGCGATACACACATTTCACAATAGATATAAATCTGTTGGTCACAGATATTGTGCCTTCGATCCGGAGCACCCCAAACAAGCTCAATGGGAGACATGTCTCGTAGGTATGCAGGTAATGGAAGAACTGGGGCATTTTAAGCTTCCAGAAATTATGTACAGATCCTTGCAATATGGGCTGTGCATTATCAGGCTGAAGGACACTGGATGTTTAGGTCCTGGGCTGGTTTGGTTACACCTGGTCTATACGTTTAGGTCCTGGGCTGGCGTGGTTATACCTGATCCATATGTTTAGGTCCTGGGCTGGCGTGGTTACACCTGGTGTGGAAGTTTAGCTCCTGGGTTGTTGTGGTTACACCTGGTCCATATGTTGAGGTCCTGGGTTGGCGTGGTTACACCTGGTCTGATTTTTGAGGTCCTGGGCTGGCGTGGTGTATATTTGGGTTGATGTCATCCTCTGACTTTCACATAATGTGAAATACATGTACAAACAACTGCCTAAATGTTTGGCTTATTCGGCTGGTGCGCAATGAGCAGAATTGGCGTCTTTCCCCCACGTGTTTCCAATGGTTTGGTCAAGTTCCACTGCCCTCTTTCCTGCATCTATTGCCCTCTACATTGTGGCCTGCCTCATCTACGCCCACAACACAAGCAACGCTCAGAGATTCAAATTACCCAAGAATGCATCAGTGAAGTTGTTTGATTAGCTGATCTTAGTGCTGATCTCTTGCTGTTTGGTGTGAATAAACAAATGAAATCTGGTTATAATATCCCAACAGTATGTCATCAGCAGACAACTGGTCAGAAACATTGGTAACACTTGACTCCAGCTGATTAACAGGTCAATTGATCGGTGATCAGTAAATCATGAAGCGTCGGGCTGAGTGCTGTCTTAAAGAGGTTTGGAGGGTTTGGTGGCATGGATTCAGACCTGGTGAGTGTCTGTTGTTTTGGTGTGTGTGTGTCTATGCGTTTGCATGCATATTTACTGTGTGTGTGTGTCTCCATGGAGGTGCTTGATTTGTGTGCACCCAGTGCTGTTTGCGATTTTTTCAGTGTGCTTGCATGTGTGTCTGATAGATGTCTGTGTGTGTGTGTGTGGGTGTGTGATTGCTGTCCGTGTGTGGGTGTTACAGGGTGTGTATTGGAGTGTATATGTACTGAGCAGTAGTCTGGTCATTAACACTGTCCTTATTGGCTGCTCTCCCTAATGGCCTTGGGCTGATAGCTTTTATTTCCTCATCTCCACTTCTTGTAA